>JAMZAV010002277.1:0-177654 GCA_024449915.1 Sweltsa coloradensis | reverse complement strand
ATAAACCCCAGTCAACTTTGAAACTTCAAAGGCGATACACTAAAATTATCTTACTTCAATTCACGTGCAGTAAATTTGAAAGACTCAGAGATGCATAAATGTAATAACGCGCCGTGGCTGGATGTATTAATAATTGTTTCATTCTGTTGTGAAATAATAAACAAAATTGTCCCGACTGGGATCGAACCCAAAACATACTGGTCCCTGTACATATAATAAATTGATATTTGGGATGCTCCGGTATCGAACAATTGTCTGTAAGAGTGCAATAAACATTGACGACAAGCATAGCATTCTATAGCGCAGATCTATGCATAATGATTCAAATGGTGTCCTGCAGTAGTTCACGAGCAAAGTCATGCAGCCAATCAGAACAACTTTTTCAACAAAATTACATGACCTGTCACTCAAAGTGGTGAAAAAGCTTCGTATCGCTAGGTTGCGCCACTTGCTGGAGTCAAAAAAGCCTAAAATAGCGCCGAAACATGCTTTCGTACTTCCATTGTACAGCGGACACCCCTTGTTCAAAAATTCTCAGATTTTTAGGAATGCTAGTTGAAGGTGTATATTTACACGTGTGTTGCGTACTTTTTCCAAAAAGTGCTTGGTTACGCCTAAAAAAATCGCGAAAAAACAGGTAAATGTTAAAATATTCCCCAAAAGTTAACAAATTTTATTTAAAAAACAAGGACAATTTTGGAAAAAGTACTCAACACACGTTCATTGGACGTCTTTACTGAGTAGAATAAAAAAAAAATTATAAAGATATCTCAATTGTGTCGTTAGATACGATGGAAGTACGAAACCACTGCAACACACCGAAATAATACAGGGTCCAGTAGAGCCTTAAGTGTAACATGGTGTGATGCCTTTTATTACACGTGTGGCAGCGATGTGTAGAACACTCATGATTAATAGAAAATGGTATGAGGCAATTATAACATAACTTGTGTTGTTTTACAAGCGTGAAGCGCTGCTGAGGACTCATGTTCGCAAACTTTGCACATCTATACAATGCATGAGTTTCTGAACGAGAATACATTGGCTGTTGACAGCTATGTAAGAATGTTGTGACTTGCTTGTAGGTTTAATATTCAAGTTTGATTTGTTCTGAGTTTTGGCTTCAGTGGATGTAGATATGCCTATGCTTTCAAGTGCCTTGCATTTCCTTTCCAAGAAGTAAATCAAAGACTCAAACGATAGCATTTCGTCTAATTCTGGGGGGCGCTGAATAACGCCGAATGGAACAACGCCGAATCGATCGTGTGTAGTGTACGTACCACCCCAAGTAGAACTCGGACGCCGTTCCGACGTTGTTCCGCCGGTACCGTTTACGTCGGAACAACGTCGTATTTGAGTCGTGATTCCGCGGCGGATTTACGGAGTTATGACAGGATGAACGGCATCGGAACGCCGGCGGATTACGCGCTCCATACAGGCTCGTATCCGCCGCGAATACGCGTTGGTACGCCGGTGGTAATTAGTGGCGTATTTACGCCGTATTAGTAGCGTATCCAGGTAAAACACGAACGTCGTTCCAACGTTGTTCCGCCGGTACCACTTAAGTCGTATCTACGTTGGATTTACGTCATGCTCCAACGTCGTATTAGCCGCGTATTACACCTCGCATAAGCAGCGAAAGCGCCGCGTGTACGATACAAACCCACCTCTACTACTCCTCTAATCCGCGTTTCATCCGCCGCGTAAATCAGCGTTGGTACGACGGTGACAAAAAGACAATGGTTCTTATCATTAAAATTTGATTTCATCAATTTGATAGTGATGCAGAGTGAACCTGTAAGAATGACATACACCATTAGACAGCCCAGAGAAAGTGTTACATTGCATATTAATTTCGTGTGTCTAAAAACTTGCGACAACCGAGGCTCGAACCTGGATCACCTGGAGAAAGAATTACAAAGCATGTCATTAAACCGTATACACCAACAGAAGATGTGAGTACAGCGGCGAGTTTCGTCAGCCAAGTTTAGAGCGGTGCAAGTGTATTTCTTTTTATCTCTTTAGTGTAAGTGAACATTATTTTAACCACGCAAATGTTTTTCATACACTGCTTGATAATTATTTGATTACAAATGGCAAAAAGCGTTTGCAATATCGCACGAAATTCTAAACCGGAAGCCGGTCTGGGGCCCAACTAGCTGTAAGAAATAATTAAAAAACTCCTTGAAAAAATATTTCGATTCACTTTTTACATTCAGAATGTGAAATATTGAAGAGTTTATATTTATTATTTATATATTTTATATACAGAGAAGAAGTTGTTTTTCGGAATCCGCCACTCCTATACGTAATAAATAGGCTAACGAAGCCAACCCAATTATAAAGGATGAACCTTATTGGTGTGGTATTTTTATCAACAATAATAAAATGAATTTTAGCAAATAAGCTAACTGTAGCAAATAACAGTACGCGTATTTCTGTCGACAATCGATAAATGTCACTTTTCTAAGAAGTCAAAACGAATACTCTTTCGAATTGATTTCATTTTTTATATTTTCGTCGTTTAGTACATGCATTTCTTAGAATTATATCAAACAAAAATATTGCGAATGTGCAAACAGTAAAAATTAAAATATAAAATAATAATAGATTTCCCGAGCAATAGACTAACTCAGGTGGGGAACATGTTTCTGTTGAGAAACGTTCGATCAAATGCGGAGGGATGAAGGCCCATGCTAATAAAGTAGCTTTCATAAAAACATTGTTAAAAATCGTTGTCGTTATCGATAAAAAATATAAATAATAATGTTGAGATACTATAAATGTAAAAAAAAAAAAAAACGGCTGGCATTCGATCCAGACACTTCTTGCGTGGTAGTCAAGCGCGTTACCCACTACACCAACAGAGCACTCAACGACGTGGCGGCTTAGAGTGTACTTAAACTGTCAGTCGGATCCACGGTCAGATGCACGTTGACACGTGACAAGTACAAATTCACTCAACGATATTACAGTGGGAATAAATCATTATTCACTGTCAAGCATACTTAATTCCTAATATAAGTAATATAACAAATAAAAAGTATAATCATTATTAATATAAGTCCAGACATAATATTAATCAAATTAGTACATAATACCAATTACATAATAATAGCAAACATACCTTATAACTTGTAGCCTATCTTGTATTTAAAATTAATTCTTAAAACAATTTTAAAGTGGCAGATCTCTCTTATGATGCTTTTACTACCATAATCTTTTAAATAGCTTCGCGAGGTGTAACTACCTTTGTAATACGCGAATGAGAAGTTACATCATTGCTTTGTTAAAGAATGGCTGCTAGTATACCCTTCAACATTTGCTATAAACATTACCTATACATAACATTACAAGTCATTCTTAAACAATACTTTTGTTGCAAATTAAATTTTACTAAACAAGGCTAAACCTCAAATCCTACGTGGTACCTAAGACGTTGTTCTTCTACTCAAATCCTTTTCTAGTCTAGCAGAGGAATCTGGACCAAATCCAGCGAGGTACCGACGTCGTTTTACGACTTAAATCCTACTCTAGTCTAGCAGCGGAATACGGACCAAATACAGCGTGGTTCCGACGTCGTTTTACGACTCAAATCCTTCTCTTGTCTAGCAGCGGAATACGGACCAAATACAGCGTGGTTTTGACCTCGTTTTACGACTCAAATCCTTCTCTAGTCTAGCAGCGGAATACGGACCAAATACAGCGTGGTTCCGACGCCGTTTTACGACTCAAATCCTACTCTAGTCTAGCAGCGGAACCCACGTTAAATACAACGTTGGGCCAACGTTGGATTGGCGTCGGAAATCGAAGCAAAAATTTCCGCCGTTGCACGCCACAAATACAACGTCGTTCCGACGCAGCTGTTCTACTTGGGACGCTACTCTTTTGTGTTGGAAAAGAAAGGTTAGGAGGAAAATTGGCAAGTACACTACACACGATCGATTCGGCGTTATTCAGGCGTCCCTAATTCTGAATGCATTTCCCACTCCTTACGGGTCTCAGTGTCAATGCTATCATAGATAATCTGATTTATCAATACTTCATGCAATGGAAGATTGAATTCTAAAGCATTTAAAGCATGCACATTTGTTTGAACATGATTTATAAGGCTTTGAAGATTTGCTCCAGTAGACCTACCCTTAGTTATTGAGGGCACATGCAGTAATTGTCTGACATGTGTTTGTGCTATTAACTTGGTGTTATGATACCTGCGTGTGACCAGTTGCCACGCTATTTGTAAGTTGTCATTAGTAATCGGCAGATTTTGCACCAGTTGATGTGGTTCTCCTTGGAGAGACGACAGTAAATAGTGGAATTTTTGAATGCTTGACAATTGAGGATTGTTTACTATCAAGGCTTCAAATGTGTACTTGAAATGTAGCCATAGTTCCACATATCCTAAGAATTTAGGTAGATTTATTGTGGGTAGCTTTATTTGTAAGCTGTGCCCATTGTGTGAGACGCCTGAGGTAGGCCTAGACCCAACAGCTGGTGCTAGTCCATCAACGGGTAGTTCTCTGTAATACTGACTTTCAAAAACTTCTCTATCAATTGCATGATCCTGTTCGTCGTCCTCAAATTCTAGTTCTTCTTGATAAGAAAGATAACTTTTCCAAATATCTTCTAATTTATCGTTTCTTACCTTCAATTCTAGTATGCCATGTATTGAGACATCGAATGAATCAATAAAAGTTTGTAATCTTGTAACGGCTGCTTTGCAAGATGTTCTTTTTTTAAAGAGTATTTTCTTTTTATCTGCATCCGTAATGAGTAATAAGTTCTAGTTATATTTGGAAGGAATGCTTACCAAATTGAAGTGAAGAATGTCTATTTGACTCAGGTGATGCCTGACGTCGAATCCTAGACTTCTAGAACGAACTAGCAAAGCTCAATCTGATCCGGCCCGGAGGACCAAAATTATGTGCACGAATGGCCATAACATGTCTCTGGTAAGACTGTATAAATCATAGGCACCGTAGATGTTGCTGTTGCTAGTTATGTATACATAATAAATTAACTTCTAAAACACTTTAAAGAATGTAAATAGAAATATTTATTAAGAGAGAAATTACTAGAGGCCATAGGCCTGCAAAAGTTGGAAACAAAGTCAACAATGTAAATAAGAACAAAAATGATTTTGTAAATAAAGTACACTGCCAGTTGGAAACAATAACAAACAAATAAATATAAAGGAAGACTAAACACACAGCATGAGTCAGTTTTAGAGATGCACAAGTGTAACTCAAAGGTTTTGTGATATAGGCCCTAGTTTTAAAGTAGGAGTCTTCATTTTTTATGTTTTCCAATTGATTTGTTGATAAACTTGTACGCACTTATCAAATTTAAAAAAAAAAACTTAGAAAATCTCTCTTTACAGGAGAAAATTGAGAAATCAGAATTTTTTTGGTGAATATGTACCCAGCAAACACATGACTGTAAATCGTGTGTAAAATGTACGTTTAGTTCACATGTAGTGTGGGATTTGTGTGGTGTGTGGGTAAGCTATTTGAGTACGTGTATTGCAGGTATGGGCAACGTACGTATTTCTGCTCCACTGTTGCTCCACTAGTTTCTGTACATGTGTTTCCCGTGCGGGCAACGTATGTATTTCTCCGCAACGGTTAGTATGGCACGCATACACACCTCACCCACATCGCGCCCATACCGTCAAAACTGTACAATAATGTGTGTAATATTTTGTGAGTGTTGTTCATGTGAGGAACATGCTTATAAATATATTAATGTAGGCAGTTCCTACTTTAAATGAAAAATGCTTAATGTCTAATAGTTAACTATACTATACTATATATTTAGTGTTTTAATTGTGTTCATATTATGGAAGTGTAACATAGACTACAAATTGGAAACCATCATCATTTATGATGCATTCTCATTATATATTGTGTAAAAAAAATTGAAATTTTAATTTATTTACTATAACTCAATAAATTATCAATGATAACAAAAACATCACGTCGGAAATTAAAATATAATTTAACAATAATTGCTTGTCGATATGGTATACCGACATAAATGCCATCGTGGTTTCGCATACCACATTTAAATATAAAAATATAATTAAATGATTGGACGGAATCACATATACGTCGTTAAGATATTACAAAAACCATGAAAAAATGTATCGAGCAAACCTAGTCTGGCAAGATGACATATATATATTTAAATGGGCGCAACATTACACTAATATTAATGACTGACAAAATCCTTTAGTCATAATTGATGTTGGTGGTAATCAACCTGAGACAACACAATGATGAATCACTTAACATCATAATATCGGTCATGCAAACTTAATATTCTCATAGAATCATCAACACCCGTGTCAAAATTCATTGATGCAAGGCAGAAGGCACTTATCTACTATCGATAACAATTACTTATTAAAGACTCGTGTACAGTTCAGAATATCTAATTATATTATCGTTTTGTATGAATAATTCATTACTTATTTATACTTCAAACTTTACTGCTAGGATTGTAATCGTTACCTGTATGTTATTCAACACTTTAATACAATGTTCTTAGTTTTAGAAGAATTACCTAGTTTTATATTCAAGAATGTATTGGAGAAACACAAGCGCGCCTCGTCCAACTATTAGTAGGGGCTCAAATATACAAAAAAAAGGGCCTTGGCTCGATTTGCGTGCCGAAATTGATTTCTTGGTTTTAAACTGTTGGTATCATCGTACTTAAATTAATCTAGGTGTTCTTCAATTTTTTCCGCCGCCATCTTGGATAAAATGGCCGCCAATGTGCTTTTTAGAAAAAACGTTGAAGCGCACGAACGAACAAAGAGAAAATAATATAATATGTTTTGGCTCGAAGAAAAAATTATTTAAAAGCATGCAAAAAAACATAAGGGGTGAATTTTTTTTTTTTTTTTGGGGGGGGGGGGTAAAAAGTAGGGTTTTATTGTCAGAGACCACGTGTTTTTTAGTATTGTTATTAATTTGAATTAAAAACTTGTAATGGACCATATAGTTAACCCCTTAGCCTACCATTAATACACACTTGTTTTGCCATGAAATACTAGTTAAAATCAAAATTATAGGGGGAAAAAATTCTAAATTTTCTTCCCCTTTTCGGATTTTTTAAAATCTTATCCCCCCATTATCATTATAATTATTGTGATTCTTTATTGTTCAAACAATCTCAGGTACATTTTCGTCCTGGTATACACAAGGCGGGGTGAGGCCCAAGCCCAACAAAAGTTTACATTATAACAGCGTGAAAACATAAGTATAGTACACATAGTATTGTAGACAAATTAATCAAATTAACAAAATAATAAATAAAGATAAGTGAGATAACAAAATCAATAAAAGTTTCTATCTATAAAACAAGCAATTGTATGGCAAAATCTTTGAGAGAGAGAGAGAGAGAGAGAGAGAGAGAGATAGATAGATAGATAGGTCTTTATTAAGGCGGATAGGCTAGTGAAGCTTATTGATTACTGCAAAAATCTTCTGACTATGTGGCACGTTTGAAGGATGACTGCTTTCTGCATGCTGATGTAGATTTGCAGACAGACCCAGGTATTGTAGGCTGGCAGAGAGGGAAGATGGTATGACTCCAGTGGCTGAGATCACGATAGGCACGACAGTAACAGTTTTCATTTTCCAAATTCTTGTTATTTCTTGACTTAAATTTTGATATCTTTCCACCTTAGTGTTCTCGGTGTTCTCAATATTTTTACTCGTGGGGATCGCAATGTCAATTAGATATGTAATTCTGTTAGATTTATCGCATAAAATGATGTCCGGTTTGTTGTGGTCTATGGTTTTGTCTGTTATAACCTGTTTATCCCAATACATTATAAATTCTGCATTTTCGATCACAGGTGCAGGAGAATACTTGTAATAAGGAGGTGGATTGACTATTAGATGTGCATTCATTCCTAGATGTTGATAAACTATCATTGCTACCTGATTATTAGGGTGGGCTGAAAAACAAAATTTTTTTTTTTTTAAGTCGTAATACCGCGGAAAAGTTGCGAATTGTAGAGAGTAAAAAATTTTTAAAAATTTTCTAAAAATCGGTTTATATCTTCCGGTCGCGCATGTGCTCTAAACTTTTCCAAAATTTTGAAAAATTCACATTTTTACGATAATTTTTAATATTTTTAACATAGAAGAAAATTTAATATATGAAAAATTCGAGCTTTTACATTCGGGAAGAGGCTAATTTAAAAATGTTAAAAATTATCGTAAAAATGTGAATTTTTCAAAATTTTGGAAAACTTTAGAGCACATGCGCGACCGGAAGATATGAACCGATTTTTTTAATTTTTTTAAAAAATTTTTTAGTCTCCACAATTCGCAACTTTTCCGCGGTATTACGACTTTAAAAAAAAAAAAAAATGTTGTTTTTCGGTCCACCCTACTGATTATGCCTACTGAGATACCACGTGTTGGCAATTGCAGGACACCCAGCTATAAGATGGTCTATTGTCTCGGTAAACTTTTTGCATTTTCTACACATATCATTGTCATTGGATTTGATGATGATTTTTTTATAGTTGTTAGTATTTATAACCTGATCTTGGATGGGGAACATAAATCCTTTGGTTTCAGCAAACAAATCTCCTTTGTGAATCCATCTAACTGATTTAACAATGTCAATATTTGGCTTCTAGATGCTTTTCGGGTACCTCCAATGAAGTGATTTAGTATTCCTGATATTCATCTTCATATTTAAATCTTCTATGTATATTTCTGGATGGAAAGAAAAGAGAAAAGAAGCTGCTATAAAATACCACCTTGTACCATGTAATCATAGATACCAACGCATAACATGCTTATTATTGTATTTCTTAAACAAACCAAAACTATTGAATTTTAATTAGATTTTTAATTGAATACTTTCTTCCAGACAACCACCCATGAAAAAAACGAATCATTGAACACTCTTTCCAATTTTAAGGGATGTACTTGGGGTGAAATATCGTTTACTTACCAACGGAATAGTAATTCTTATATTTTTATCTACCACCATTCCAAATTTCATGCTTATAAGTGTTGATGAAAAAAATCACTATTAGGGGTGGGGGTAAAAAAAAAACGAGAAATTAGGTTGATTGGATGGAAACATGCTTGAGCATAATATTCTTGGATAATTTTAATAATTACAATGTATAGAATCCGACCTAGTACCAAATCCAATTATATGGTTTGCCTCCCAACGGAATAGTAATTCTTATATTTTTATCTATCACCATGCCAAATTTCATGCTAATAAGTGTTGATGAAAAAATCACTTTTAGGGGTGGGGGTTGAAAAAAACACAAGAAATTAGGTTGATTGGATGGAAACATGCTTGAGCATAATATTATTGGATAATTTTAATAATTTCAATGTATTGAATACGACCTAGTACCAAATCCAATTTTAAGGGATGATAGAGGGCACTAGGGGTAAAATATTGTTTGCCTCCCAACGAAATAGTAATTCTTATATTTTTATCTACCACCATGCCAAATTTCATGTTGGTAACTTACTAAACAGTGTTTGTCACTAAAAGTAAGATTATTAGGGTTGGGGGTGAAAAAATTGTTTGTTTTGTATGAATGATTTGTTGACTGGACTATAACACATCGACTCATAATTTTAATCAGCAATTGAAATATTCAAAATGTATTAAATACTACCTTACGTTTTTCCCAAAGTTAAGGGTGGTAGAGAACAAAAGGGGTGGAATATCGCTTGCCTCCCGGCGGATTATTATTTTTCAGGTTATTATGAACCATCATGCCAAATTTCATGCTGATAACTCCCTAGGTGCCTCACTGGTAAATGCTGGAAATCAAGGTAAAAAATATTATAAACAATTAGGGATGGGGGTTGAAAAAATGTGGTTTAGGAAATGAGAATAGGCCGATTGGGTTAAAACACATTAAAACATAATTTTAATAACTAATTTGAATAAAAATTCTTTTTTGGGTTAGAGCTATGAATTATTCTAATTTTAGGGGATGATTTAGGGGGTGTTGGGGGTGAGATATCGCTTGCCTCCCGGCGGATTTTTAATTCTGATATTTTTATCTACCCCCATGCAAAATTTCACGCTGGTATCCGGATTTGCAATATTCAAGTGTTCCTTCCCCTTTACAGCTCTCACTACCTAGCCTATAGGCCACCCCAAGTGAGATGCGGGAAGCGAGGTCAGTGCATTTGCAGTGCACGGGCCCATAAAGTTACAATGGGTCAGGATTTTTACACGCCAATATCTTCTTAAATAGAATTATTTAAGAAATCTGACTTATGTTACGTGAAGCAGGCATCATTTATGAATTCAAAGTACATAGTCAAACATCGTGAAACTTTCTCAAATTTAAATAAATACGAGTTTATGCCTAAGTGGTTGCGTAAAATGTTGCCGTGCAACGTGTTTGGAGATGAATTTACAAGAGTGCTGGGACGCACAGTACGGCATCGCCGAACAAAATCCCAAAGAGGATGAAAGGGAAAGCTCTCTACCGCATAGAGATGATTTTTTAAAGTTTATTTGGATTAAGGGCGCGTCAACCGTTAGGTCATAATGCACCACTCTAGCCTAGGGGATATGGAGAGGAGGGGCCCATGCTGGTCAGAACCAGCCATGGGTAGAGGGAGGAAAAGGGGGTTCTCACATCGCAGTCGTCATCGTCGCCGGAGAGGTTGTCAAGAAAAGGGGGCAAGGTCCCTGACGATGATTGCCAGAGCTCACCTCTAGTTTCTAGCTGATGTTTGTGAAATAGACTTTTTCTCTTGAATCGTCTTTTACGATTAGCAGAGCCAGGCTCTGGGCCAAATTCTACCCCGGGCTGAGACGGGGGCACATAAAAATGGTGGAGAGAACCTCTTACCTCCCACACCAATGTTGCAGTTTGGAGTCCGGAAACGGTTGTTGGTTGGTGGGGGCATGAGCATGGTTTCTCCATCTCCTAGGCTACTGTCTTTTGAACTGTTCCGCGTACGAGGTCTGTTGGGAACACTGGTGACGGCCAGGCGGTCGCGTTGTCCGCCCTGAGTCACAGACTCCATTGTTGAAGACACCTTCGGAGAGTCTTCCACCTTGCCCAGCTCCTGTGGCCAAGCCATTTTGCATTAAAAACAGTTCATTAAAAGTTACATATTTTATATGGGCCTAGTAATTGTTGTTAAATTGTTAACCGATTGTACGTTTACCAAAATTTGCATTAGTACAGTTTTGATGTTGTTTTTTAAAGACTGTATTAGGCTAGATAACCTTAACGTTAAATGGGACCAATGCTGTATTCGAGTGTAAACCAATAAAAAAAAAAACATGAAATAGGCCTTTTACATATCGATCACAATACTCGTGTCAATAAGTTTGTGGCCACTTAGCGAATGAATTAAATTCAAATAAAACAATACATAAATGTATGATCGTTGTACCTACTTGACCTCTCAAGGTTGCTTTTCAGTTGGACATTAATTAGACACATTACATTATACCAGTGGTTCTCAACCTGTGCGGCGCGTCCCAAAATGGGGGCTTGAAGCTTTGACAGGGGGGGGGGGGGGGGCGCCAAGATAAGCATTAAATATTCCAAATACCTAATAATAATTCCAAAATAAAAAATAAAATGATGAAAATGCAAATTTTGCTTTAAAATAAGACAACCACATGTTTCAATTTGGAATTCTTTATTTAGCACAACTGCTATTTTTATACATTATTTTACATTTGGTTATCTTATACTAATTATAAATTCAAATAACTTTTTCTTAAAAGTATTTACATTTTTTGTTTCCTTAATATTTAATGGTAGGTTGTTGTATTCTCTGACACTCTTATAGAATAGACTATTACTAAATACGCTAGTGTTACAGTGCTCTAGATAGATATTGTTTTCTACACACCCTCTCGTACCGTAGTTGTGATTAATACCAACATAGTCAATCTTATTGAGCGAGCGTAGCGAGCGTCTCCACTTGACTCTTATGGCTCGAATGTCTTTTTTTTTTTTTTGTTCGTTTGTTTTTTTTTTTTTTTTCTGTTACTGCTTCGATACAGGTCGCACCGTTTCTCTGATCGACCTGAAATTTTGCACACATGTACATACCACCTAGGCGGGTTGCTGTATAGTTTTGTGGCAAAATCGTTCAAAAAGTTAAAAAGTTACATTAAAGTTAATCGAAAGTTTTTTTTTCAAACTAAACGGCGACAAAATCTGAGGTGGCCAAATCATTTAGAATGTCCGTCCGATCACGAATATGTTATTTTTATTTTGATCCGATAAGTAATGTAGATGGAAATTACATTATAACAAAGTCCC
This sequence comes from Sweltsa coloradensis, assembly GCA_024449915.1. Lineage (NCBI taxonomy): Eukaryota > Metazoa > Arthropoda > Insecta > Plecoptera > Chloroperlidae > Sweltsa > Sweltsa coloradensis. The sequence continues at coordinate 165,350 of JAMZAV010002277.1, read as the reverse complement.
GTTACCATGGCAACGGAAAGTCGCACAGCTTTTTTGGCTCATGATAGCGGTCAAACGGAGGCTCGGATCGAGTTGAAATTTTGACCATCTGCAAGTTTCGTTCCGATTGAATGCCATTAGTTTTGTGGCAAAATCGTTCAAAAAGTTATAAAGTTACATTAAAGTTAATCTAAAGTTTTTTAAAAACTAAACGGCGACAAAATCTGAGGTAGCCAAATCATTTAGAATGTCCGTCCGGTCACGAATATGTTAATTATATTTTGATCCGATAAGTAGTGTAGATAGAAATTACATTTTAACAAAAGTAACGTTACCATGCAACGAAAAAGTCGCACAAGAATTCTGGTCACTATGTACTGCCACCTAGAAGAAATCAAGAGTAAAATAGTTTTCCCAAAGAAATGATGTTAAGGTCCTCTAGATGGCGGTGGATTTTATCCATTCTCTCCTATTTTACAAATTTTCAGCTAAATCGGTCAAGACCTTAAAGACTTATTGGTATGTAACATTATGGGAATGTCGTACTCGGGTCGTGTTGCACGTACCGGTGCTCGCTCAACAACGCGTCCAACTGAGCGTTTTCCTAGTTTATTAAATAGTCTGGGACTGTGCCCAATGTGATTTTATGTATACATATATACGATGCTACATTAATATTCTCTTGCACACTCATCCACTCAAGTTTGTACAGCATTTCAATAATTGCAGTATCCCTTCTCTCATGAAGCAGATACCGCATAACCTTGTTTTGGAGCCTTTGTAGTGTCATTATGTCCTCCTTAGTTGCATTAACAAAAATAGTGTTGCAGTATTCAAAGTGTGGTTTCACAATACTATAATAAATAATATTCTTTGACCAGTTAGATAGTTAACTTCCTACTCACATCAGATATCCTACTTTCTTACCCACCTTTTTTATAACATATTGCATGTGTGCTATAAAATTTAATTATTGTCTATAATAATTCCTAAATATTTAAACATCTGTACCATTTTGATTGTCTCTCCTTCTATCTTAATGTCAACCTTTACATCCTTATTATTCTTAGCACCTGCAATTATCATACCCTTACATTTGGCTATGTTTAATTTTAGTTTATTTACATTTTAACCATATTTGTGCTATCTTTAGTTCCTGTGTCAGTATTCGCACTAGCTCCATTAAATTATAACCACTAATGGAAATGACCATGTCATCTGCATATATGTTAATAGAACATTTAATTAAACACTTATTTATATCATTAATGTATAGTATAAAAAGTAATGGAACTAACGTTGACCCTTGAGGTACCCCATACTCACAATCAATGCTCTCAGATTCATGGTTGCCAAAGCGCACTCTCTGTTTACGATTTAGTATGTACTCTTTCAACCACTTTAAAACTACACCCTTAATTCCATACATATACTCTAGTTTACTAATTAGCCTATTAATATTTACAGTTTCAAAGGCTCTTTTTAGATCTAGGAAAATTGCCAATGTGGTTTTCTTTTCATCTTTATCCTTCATCCATGTGCATAATAGATTTTGTATAGCAGTCTCGCACGAATGCATTTTTCTGAATCCAGATTGGTTTACATATATTAAATTGTTCTTTTATACATAAGAATATACTAGCGAGTGTACTACATTTTCTATCCTCTCTTTTTAGGAACTGGTATTACCGTTGCTTCTATAAGTTTCCTATGAAACTCTCCCTTCCTTAGTGAAGTATTTATAAAATCAAGTATGTAGTGTTTTATTACTGGATAAGATTCCTTAAAAATTCTATAATCAATACCATCAACCTTCCCCTTTTTGTTTTTTAATTGCTTCACTACCATTTCAAGTTCAGCCATATTAACCGTGTCAAACTTCTCAAAGGAGCAATTACTGTCCATTTTATATTCATCAATATTTGCCAGTTTATCTTTCCCAATACAGTTTTCGTCATAATCATTGTTTTCCAGCTTGATATTGTTTACTATTTCAATTATACTTGTAATAAAATATTTATTAAAACTATTTGCAATCTTAAGATCTCCTTAAATTAAATTTTTTTCACCATTACAATTTCCTTAGCTATGTCACCTCTACTTTCTACTTCCGTGATGTTTTTCAGCGTTTTCCACATTCGTATGCTATCCCACTTAACCCTGTCTATTTTCTCCTCATAGAACTCTCGTTCAGCCTTCCTCATACATGCAACAACTCTATTTCTATATTGCTTAACCCGAGAGTAGTCGCGTGTGGTCTTTTAGACCGACTTTTTTTTTCAACAGTTGGTATTTGTACAGCGCGCATTCGTGGCTCGTCTAGTTCCGCCTACCTTCCCAAAATAGATTTGTGAAGCCAGTGTGCAATACGCAATTCAGTGTTCTGCAGAACTTCATCTAAGATAAGAGGTCCTGTTCGGTTGCTTGGTCTTTTCGACCGCTGCGTGACTACTAAGGGAGGCAAAAATATGCATACTCAATCACTATTATGAGACATGTATTTTGTTATTGTAGGTTGATTATTCTTCAACATACAGTGTTGGCATAATATAACGGTCTTGGTTTACTAATAATTCGAACTACATGGTGTTTCAAAACATATTTTTATACCTTTTTGTAGGTTTGCAACATTCTGTGTTTGATTGATTATTGATTGATTATTTATTGATTATTGATTGATAATTGATTAAGATAACCATGTATGCTGTCACATATATGATAAATTATCTTATATTGGTAATCAAAACGTTATCATAACGTTATTAGCCCATAATAAATAATGCGGTCTAAAGGACCGGGCCCGACTACTAACGTTACAAACAGGGGCGCGACTACTCTCGGGTTAAACGTCACCCAGTCATTATCCTCTTTAGTAATTTTAAACTTTTTATACCAATAGTTTTTTTCTCTAATCAAATTTCTAATACCCTCATTTAGCCAAGGTACTACTTTGTAGTTGTTAGTTGTATGAACTTCTTTAACTTTGACTAAATCTTTTTTACAGCTCACAATGTTTGTTTGCATTGTATTATACATAATATTTACATCAGACTTTTCCCAGTTCCAATTGCACCCATATAGTTTGTCTTGATACTCTTCTTGAATATAGTCTGTCCAGTCTTCAATCAGTCTTGTAGTGTTAATGTTATCACTGTTGTTTCCCATCGCATTGTTCACTACTGAGTCACTTAACGTTATTTGTAATATTTCATGGTCAGCTATCCGCATGCCTTTGTCTTTCGCGTGTCCTAGGTCTACAGGTTCCCATCAATACCAAGGGTGTTGAGACATATTAGCAAGGGCACTTACTCCCCCCGACCCCCGCGGATTTGCAAAATAGGCAGTTCGGTTTTCAATTTGTTTTTGGTGGTTTTCTAGTTTCCACTATACAAAACTATATTATCTCGGTATTGCATTCAGCCTACTCTTTTCTTTTAACGCACCAAACACACTAAATACAACTAACTTTCCAAATTTTCGACTGCGCTGCTATTGTTATGGGGCTATGCCCCTCAAACCCACCGTCTTGATCCTTTTCCCATAAAACTGCCTTTCTTTTTCCACTTTGAGTACTACACGGGGTTAAAACTTAAAACATATCATGCCCAGTGGCGTAACTAGGCGCCCGCAGGGCCTGCAACTGCGGGCGGGCCCGGGCAGTTTAGGGGGCCCGTTAAAAAAAACTCAGTAAAAAAAACACAGTTTTTCACCCTGTTTGAAAAATTTGTTTTCGTTGCTAAAATGACTGTTTTGTGAATCTAGCGGTTTGAAGATGAAGCGGATATTTAGGAACTTTTAGCGTCCACAACACAACAGCAACTCACAAAAACTACATTATTTTGATATTGCATTCAGCCCACAACTTTTTTCTAAAACGCACCAAACGCACTATAAAAACCTAATTTTCAAAAATTTTGACTGCAGCGCAATTGTTGACCCCCGTGCTTGGTCCCTATATAATACCCCCGAGATATTATATATCGGATATCCCCACCCGGAATGAAAAGTCTGAATTTAAGACTGAGCCTATGCATGTATGTACTATCTGTTAAGGGGGCCCTCCATAGAAATTTTGCAGGCGGGCCCATGAAACGAAGTTCCGCCACTGACCATGCCCCTGAAAACAAATCCTACCTACACTTCTTCCCGATGATGCATAAAGGTAAACCCATTGCTATTTTTCATTCCAAATAATTTAATTAATTTTTTTAACATACGTAATACCAAATTAATATTCCTAAATAAAATGAACTTATTATTCTAATTTAAAGCAACATGGGGCGTACGGACAAGGAACTGATCCACAGGGGGGCGCGAATAAAAAAAGGTTGAGAACCTTTGCATTACACTTTAGTAGAAGAATATTAAACAGCTATCTCTTCAAATGGCCAAGTTTGTTGCATTTGGCGTAAAACAGGCTAAAAATTTCAGAATATGCTCTCAACACTATGACATATTTCTGATATAAAGTAGGCTAAAATGGACACGTATTACACATAAACGAATATTTAGTCCATATAAAGTTAACTTTATGGAATTAGCTAGGCATGTTTGATAATGATATTTTCAATTGTCATGGTGCCAACTATACGTTTAAACAGAAATATTGATTTCAATGCCCAATTGTCAAATTAATTGCATATTTTTTAACTAAAACTTACAGAATATTGAAGTCATTCACAAAATTTCAGGGTCCCTAGTCATAGCATAAATGAAATAAAGGGAATTTCAAGGAAAGTTGGCTTCTTTAACCTCCCAGGCGTGTGGGACGCCTTAACACATCCTCCCCCAGCCCGGCGGCCAGCGAGTGCGACGACCTAGGACGTCCTGCAAGTTCAGTTTCGAATAGCTGTGCTTCTAATAGGTTCATCAAGTTGCTACTGGCAGCAGCACTCATACCAGGGTATAGCTAGAAGTTAGTACTGTATTCATGTTTGCCGTGACATAGCAATACACGCAATGACGCGTCATCAGCTGTTCGAGTACACTCGCAAACTGCAAAGTAGCGCGCAAAAACAAAAACGCGCCAAAACTTTCAGTTCAGTTTCTGCTTTGCTCACTCAAAGATGACATATCGGAATCGTGTCTTACAACAGCAGTAAATATCAGATAGCCCTATATTATAGTATATTATATTACAAGTCATGCTTGCGGGCGGCTTGAAGCCGCTGCGCGGAAGGCGTGATAAAACCTGGTACTCGGAAAACCTCGTTGACGCGACAAAATCGCGAATCGGTCCGCGTACGGCCGCGATACGGTAGTTTGCGGGTAACGTTTGTCGTTTATCCAAAGTCCTGGGACAAATTTGTTTTCTGGACACTTTCGGTACGCCGCCGAAGTAAAGTGCAAAAGGATTTTCTAAATCGGATCATTTTTACGCATTTTGTGTAACATGTGTGAGAAATGTTTTCCTGGGAAAATTTTTAAGGACTCTGGTAGACTGTAATTGCCGTCCCCAGGGAGTTTAAAAAAATGGGACACACTTTTACAATTTTTCGAAATTATTCGGGACGCCAAATTTGTCAGCGCGCTTTTCTGGTACGAACAATTTTTGCCTTGTCCGTCCGGTTCTATAGAGCCATAGATGGACCCAATCGTCCGAAAAATGCCGAGCTATTAAAGGAAACAATGTTTTTAGGATTTCCCAAAAATGACCACAATTTTAAAAGAAAATTATTCATTACTAGGGCCGTAACCTCTGATGCGACCCCCTAACGCCATTGGAATCGCCCCAAAAATGAAATGGCCTGAAGATATTGACCAAATGTCTTAATTTCCATTTCCAAAACACCACTTAGCCCCCCCCCCCCCAAACAGTGTAATTGTGGCCTCGCGGTTGGGCAACTTTCGGGTACGTCAAAGTCTTCACCTCATCTGTGCGGTTCCGTAGAGTCCGAGATGGACCCAATCGGACAATAATTGCGGCCTTTGCAAAAATCCGGTACAAAAGATTTTACGGTACGTCTAAATCTTCGCCTCGTCCGCGTGGACCGCAGAGCCCAAGATGGACCAGATCGGACATACTGCCATTTGTCATTAATTCGGGACAAACGTTTTCCCGGGACGCTTTTCCGCAAGTCAAAAAGTGGGCCTCGTCCGCCCGGTTTCGTAGAGCCCAAGATGGACCCAGTCGTTCAATTATTGCGCCTTTCGTAAAAATCGGGGACAAATGTTTTTTGGGACGTATTTCCGATACACATTAAACTTTGCCTCGTCCGCCCGGTTCCGTAGAGCCCGAGATGGACAGGATCGGACGATTACTGCGCCTTTTGGCAAAATCCGGTACAAAAGTTATTCCGGGACGCTTTACCGGTACGTAAAATATGCACCTCGTCCGCCCGGTTTCGTAGATCCTAAGATGGACCCGGCCGTACATTTATTGCGCCTTTCATAAAAATCCGGGACACGGGTATTTCCAGGACGCATTTCCGGTATGTTTAAATCTCCCCCTCGCCCACGCGGTTCCGTAGAACCCGAGTTGGACCCGATCGGACGAAAAGTCTTAATTTCTATTTCCAAAATACCCCCCCAAACAGTGTCATTGTGGTTTCCAGTCAAAACAGTCCTCGAAATTCGAATTCGTACCGAAAAATTTTAATAAATTTCACTGAATAATCAAGGTTTAGATATTATAAAACTCGACATCCCCCCCCCCCCCCCCCCCGCAACTTTGCCCTCTCGATTCCCGGGTTGTGTTCGTTGAGGCTAAACCCTTGTATTTCCCAGAACAAAAAATTGTCTTTACCTCCCCCTCACCTCCCCCCCAAAGCCCTCCACTGCCCAACCCTAAAGGAAGTCGCTAGTATGAAACATTTATTTCTATCAGTGAAAGTCTTTGTCGTCTCGATACTTTTGTTGCACTAAGGCGGGCTTAGATTTCTTATAATGTACAGCATGAGTCATATGTAAATCAAGAGGTGGGTGGTCAACTCTCTGTGCCATGATTTATATCGCCCTGTGAACTGCAACAATCGACATAAATAAGAAACATGGCTGCTAATGTCAGAGGAAAATTCACTATTCACCAGAGTAGCCTAGAAGAAATATAATATGGAACGTAAAGAGAGCATTATAAATCAGTACCTTGGCCTGGGCATAGCATTAAGACTAGGCCTTAGTTCTAACCTTTGTGTTAGTTTCCAATTAATTTCAATTAATTCGATGTAAGCTGTCAAACAGCGGTTGCTAGCCACCAGAGTCGATAAAGAAGTTTCCCCGTTGGGGAGGTCCCCTTACTCACAAGTCAAAACGGAATCTAACGTCCTGCGCGCTGAGGGCGGCTCCAATGTGAAACTAATAAAAACACTGCACGCTAAATACGGTCAGTAGATTATCGATGTGCAGTGACGCTGAAATCAACAAATGACAGACGAAACGTCAAACTTCAGTTTTATTTCAATCACATTAGCCCTGGGCCCTAGTTTTTTAAAACGATTTACTTTTGATTTATTATTGTACTATTAAGTGTTGCGCAGGCGTCATTGACATTTTCGTGCAAAATAAATTGAGATATGCCTTGTTTAAGCCTAACGGACGTAAGTGTAGCCTAGGCCCAAGGACACAATACAGTTTTCAGACGTAAGTACGCCCTTGGCATTCAAATCGAAACCTTAAGCAATCCTGATTGTCGGCCTAGGTCCTAGGCTTAGGTCTACTACATCAGAAATACCCTCATCAATAAAGAGAGTTTGCTTCATGCAAAAACATTCACCAACATTCAGCGTATTCAATATTTTGACGTTTCACGCCATTTGTCGTCATCGACTGTTAACTACTAGTAGAAAAGTGACGTAGTTTTATTGAAGTAGTTCCATCGATCGTCACACAGAGTCGCGCGGAACGTTAGATTCCAAACGCCAAAAAACGACTTTTTATTTAACCCAGGGCGGTATAGGGAGTTGGGGGACCTCCCCAACGGCGAAACTTCTTTATCGACTCTGCTAGCCACCAAAGTTTGTTTAATGCTTTTGTTTTTTCTTCTTCTAACTGCCTTCTAGATACTGACAATTTTGTTGACCAAGAGTCTTTCAAAGCCCCCTAGATATTATTTTTATTATTATTTTTCTTATATTTTTCTTGATATAACAAAGGCCTTCGACAATATTAGAACACAGTCATTTAGAATCAATTATTCAATCTTCTCCAATACGGTACCCAGGGGCGTAGGAATAGGGGGTGCAGGGGGTGCAGCCGCACCCGGGCCCTGAGTAATCGGGGGCCCCGAAGGGGCCCTCGATCTCGTTGGGGGCCCATGATTTTTGTTTGAAATATTGTGACAAACTAGTTAACTGTTGTGAACTTTATGAATATTGAAGAAATTTTTTTGTTGATAAAAACTCAAGATGAAATAATTTTCCAATAAAGTAGTCATGTCGCCGAGTAAAACATAATTCAGGTTAGTAATCATAACACTATAGGCAGTTCAGGCAGGCGGCAGGCCACATTGTCAAGTCAAGGGATGGATGTTTGAGTGCATGGCCTTTGTCCCACTTCCGAGAAACAAGATAATACGCGGAACTCGACTTACTAGTGGGCGTCAAACGGTCAGAATAAGGGTTGGCTGCTCTGGTCATCTTGGTTAGGTTCATTGAGATGTCACTCGTCAGTAGTCAGTTGTCTGCCGTAGGATACATTACGAGTTTCTATCGCGTGGCGTGTCTTCTAGTGTGTTCGATTATCGGGAGTGAGTGTTTTGTGTAGGCCTACCTATGATTTGTGTATACTATGCTACTGTTGATATATTAATCAGCCAAACAAAATCTCGATTTAACAGTTTTAAAGCCGTAGTTGAAACTTTTAACTCAATTTTACCATGCTTCTTAGCAACAGCGTCTGATGAAGAACTGTTTGCTAGTGCAACAAATCTAGCACTAGAGTACAGTGAAGACATCTCAACATCACTACCAAATCAAGTCATGTCATTTCGATCATGTTTTCTCCTTCAAATTAAAAAAATGCAGACTGTCAAAGAACTTGCAAACTTGTTGTTTATTGAAAACAGTGTGTTAGTTTCGAGCTTTCCGGACGTATGTACATCTACGCTGTTGTTCTTAACCATTCCTGTGACAGTGGCAACTGCAGAAAGGTCGTTTTCAAAATTAAAATTAATTAAGAACTATCTAAGAAGTACTATGGGCCAAGAACGTCTGAGTGGTCTATCAGTCTTGTCAATTGAAAATCTTCGAGCTAGAAAAATTAATGTTGATAATATCATAGAGACATTCGCAGAGCAAAAAGCACGCAAGAAACTTTTCGTCTAATTGCACTTGCAGTATCAGCTATAGGTGAGTTGTTTGCCATTCATAAAATGTACTGTAAGTAAATAGTTGGGAAAAAGTGGAAATCGTTCGTATTTCAAATTAAAATTGTCGTTTGCATGCTGAATTGTTCAAGTGCTTACACTATATTAACCTAATTACATATTTATGCATCGGTTTTAACATGGAGTCATTGAAAAAATATAGGAATGCAAGGGGCCCATCGGGCCCCTTGCACCCGGACCCTTGCATTCCTAGCTACGCCACTGACGGTACCTGAGAAGTTGAAAGCTCTGCTAATTGAATTTCAAAAAGGCAATTCCACACAAATAGAGGCCAACAATGAAAAGACTAAGAGTATCTTATTAAATCGAGGAGTAATGCAAGGTGCTCCGTTGTCTCCTACCATATACCGGTACAATCTTGCCAGATCATATCCTGGATGAACTGTCTGAACCCGATGTAACAAACACGTATGGGTTTCGTCTAGTTGACGAATTAGAATGTCGTTCAATTATGGGGTTTGCTGACGACCTAGTATTAATAGCCAAGGATGAAGATTCAGCTAAAATTCTTTATCAAATGGTATGCACAAGAACAACTGAATTAGGGCTGGAAATCAACCATAGCAAATCTTTGGCAATAACCATAAATAAAGGAAAACTCAAAGAAACACCAATTTCAATAGACAAGAAGACCATCATCCGTTCAATAAGTGCTGATGAAACTGTCAAGTCTCTCGGTGTTAATTTTCGAGATACGATGATTTGATAGCAAGAAATTGATACAAGATATGAACGCCAAGATGAAGAATTTGAGCACATCTCCACTACTAATGCCAGATCAAAAACTTAACTTACTTAATCAGTACATATGGCCAACTTTAGTTTACCCTCTACAGAATGCATCCTTGACTAACCTACATTTAAAGTTTCTGGATGACGTGTGAAGTCAGTCGAAGTCAGTGAAGTCAGTCGCGTCCGCAAAGAGTATTTAGTGTTTAAAAACTCTTTCACGTGCCCCCTGGCTTATACGAAACGACTGACAACAAGGATGCCAGCACTTGATAACCGGAGAGATAAGTCTAATAGGAAGATGGATAGAACAAAATGCCCCTCTAGGGGCAATAAATGTACATTCTCATTCTGGAACGCTGGTGGAATCACCAAAGATTAGTATGTTGAATTTAAAAAAGTAATCGCTGATAGAAATGTGGACGCATTCGCAATAACGGAAGCAGGTGCTATTACTGAAGACTATAAAAATGACGAAGCTTATACACAAGGATTTACGATGTACAAACTAAAAAGACAAAGGAGAATCTCTTCAGGCATCCTAGTTGGTGTCAGGGTGGGGATCACTTGCCGTTTCAAAGAAATACACGCAATGGAGGAAAACGACAAAATCGAGATTGTTCAAATGGAAATATGGAAAAATGGCACCAAGACAAAATTCATCATTGTATATAACCCACCCAGAAATGAAACAAAACTACTAGACTTAGTCGATATAGACAGCAATGCAATTTTAATTGGGGATTTTAACGCACCAAACACACTTTGGAATTATAAACAAACGACACGAGTAGGATCGATTTTAGAAGAATATGTAGACAGCAATCCGCTAATATTGGTAAATCCAGAGGACCCATTCACTTTTCTGTCATACAAAGGAGACCTGTCAAGACCTGATCTAGTTTTTACCCATGCCAATCTACAAGAAGAGGTTAAACAAGAAAATCTGGAATCCCCTACTGGAGCAGGTCATAAAATGATATTAGTCACTAGAGAAAAAGGAAGCAAAGAGGAAGAGGATACAAAGTGCACATGGAATTTCAAAAAGGCAAATTGGAGAGGGTTTAGACAAGACACAGAAAAGGCATTTGATGAGAGGGAGGCTGAAGAGGACATAGACAGGGAGAATGCACAAATAATAAAAATAATACAAGATGCAGCTGAAAAACATATACCTAGAGGCAAAGCAAAACGGTTTAATTTAAACCATTTTGGAATAATGAACTCTCAGTGCTCAAAGATCAGAGAGATGAAGCAAGGAAGAAGGCTGAGAAAACACAAAACATGGAAGATATGATAGAGCTAAGGAAAAGACAAGCAAAACTAAGAAGGGCCATACTCGAGAGCAAAAAGAGGGCATTAGAAGAATTTGTAGAAAATATTGATTACCAAAAGGACGGGAAAAGGGCACATACATTCTTCTCTAAATTAAATAACCAAGAAAAAAGATCAAACAAAAATGAGTTATTAGTACACAATGGAGAAGAAATACACGATGATAAGAGGAAGGCAGAAGTGATATGTGAATTTCAAGCTAAACAAGCAAAACCAAAGAAAAATAAGCACACTAAAGTAGAATTCCAAAAATTTGTGGATGACATAAAAGACCCATATAACTCACCTTTCATAATGAGCAAATTGGAAGAAGCACTAAGAAGGCTTAAAATTAAAAAATCACCGGGAGTCGACCTGATATACCTGGAATTTCTAAAGAACCTTGGTAAGGAAGGTAAAAGTGTGTAACGTTACAGCCCTACCCCTTGTATTTTTATATTTTTGCTGCTTATAAATCTGTCTATGTATTTCATATCATGTGGAACTTTCAATATTTTCGGGACTTTAAATCATATTTTTCTAACAAGTGTTCAAGCCAGTGTGAATCTGCATCTAGGCATGCAAAGGCCAACCTTAGGGTTGAAAGTGTGGAATGTGAAGTTGTGGAGCCGAGGCTCATGTTTTTGGTTTCGGGTTTACCGGAGTGGCCTAGAAGTGACGTCACCCCATGCTAAATTCAGAACGGGCTGGGAAAGTGCGTTGGCTTCATCTTTCGACGGCAGCGAGCAAGGGTTGAGGAATGCGGCAAGCGTAAATGGCAACGTCGGTGACAAAATCTAACGGAAATGTGAATTTTGTTGAATTTGCAGTCGACGAATCGCGAGCCTAGGATGACCCGCGGAGTTTTGAACCAAGAAGACTGACCAATGGCAGTGTCCATAGAGACACACGTGACCGGATGGCGAGGGCGAGAAGAAGCCCCGAACGAGTGCGAGGCAGCAAGAAGCATCCACCTCTACCACAGTGGGTCACGCTTTGGAACCGGACGGTTGAGTCCAGGGTGCACGTGTCGTGCCAGCGTTGGAACCCACCCTGCGAGAGCCATCATGGTCGTGGAGCCTCCGTCCATTACGGAGTGGCCGACTAGGCTTAGGGAGTTGGTCTTATTTTAACATATTTTACTATTTGAAACTTATTCTGAAGAATACGGCGCGTTTTTGGTGACCCCTATGTAAAGGGTAGCCGCCAACAGTACGTCTGATAATGACGACCCGGCGAGTGCACGGTAAATTCTAAACTACTACAGAGTTGCGGGGAGCATGAGCTCATATCAAGTTTACAGTTCCTGTCTTCGGACTGGCTTTGCGGTGTCGAGATAGGGTGCACGTGTTAGTGCCAGTAAAGTACAAGACCACGTGGTTAGTCAGTACCACGATGCTAGATCAAGGGCATCTCTCCCTCTACGAGAACATCTGGGGCTGTGGTAAGCAAAACTAAACATTCTGGGCGAGTAGCCGAGAGGGACGCAGTAGGACACAAGGTCCGCGTCCGCCACTGGACGCCTTCCCCGTAGGCTACCTACGCGCCGGAGCGCGTCGCCGTTTGCAGCCACATCTTTCCCCCCCCCCTTTCTTCACTCAAGACCAAGGAACAGGATAGGACTTTGGAGTGGGACAGAAAGGACATGGTTGAGTAGAGCGTTGGCTTTCATTTTCTTGTATTTTTATTGTTTTCCCTGTATCACCTGTATGTATTTTGTTGTCTAAATTCGGATCCGATTGCTAAATTCATTTGAAACATAACTTCACTGTTGTAATCTAACTTCTTTGTTGAGTCAGTAAAGTCCACTAAAAGCACACAGCTTTTCACTTAGTAATGCATGTTTGCCCCCTGTTTTCCTCAACTCATAGCGTAGTTTTGCAAGGACCTTCAGTCCACACCACGCCGCATCACGGGTGGTTGACCTACTTTCAGCAGCAGTGCCCGAGGCCCAGAACGAGCGTGGAGCGGACCAGCGACGGCGTGGCTCACCACTAGCGTGCCTGGTAAGCCGGGTTCTCTACCCCCTGTGGGTAGTGTGCTGGACCGTGCTGGGTTGCACTGTCAGTACACTCTGGCGAGTTGTTGCTATTTGTGCGTCGCGTTTATGTGTTTTCGATTTGCGTTTCTTGTTTTCCGGTCTATGTTAGTCTCATCTCTCCGCGAGCTAGGAACAGGGCAAGTTTGCGAGTCAGGCATAGGGTTAGAACGGGTGACCTTTACCTACACCAACCCCCGACCTAAAGTGACTCTATCTAGTGAGTCACGAGTGAATCACACTCTGGCGCTGGTCGGGTTGTTCGGGCAAAGTAGTGTTGGTAAAGGGTTGCGACGTGACTTGGTAGACACGATTGACCACGAACCGAGACGTACAGGTTAGGACGTTGTGGCTCACGTGGGTCGTGAAGGCACAAGTGCAATACTAAATCTCTTTAATAACATCTGGAAATACAATATTCCCGATATATGGAGGAAAGCAGAGATAATACCACTGCTGAAAAATGGGAAGGATAGCTCAAAAGTCGAAAGCTACAGGCCAATAGCCTTAACATCGATGATGGCTAAAACAATGGAGCATATGGTCAACTATAGGCTAAAAACATTTTTAGAGTCGAATGAAGTGTTGGCAAAGGAGCAGGCAGGTTTTAGGCAGAACAGAGGGACACTAGACCAGGTGGCATACTTGCAGCAGGATATTAAGGAAGGGTTCAATAAGAAGTTATCTACATTGGTAGTTTATGTTGATTTTAAGACTGCATTTGATATAGTAGATAGAGAAATACTTTTAAAAAAGATGAGAGAGATGGGAGTACCACACAACATTTACAGATGGAGTAAAAACTTTCTAAGTCAGAGATATATAAGAGTAAGATGCAACAACAAACGATCACGGTATAGAAAAACCAAGGCAGGAGTACCACAAGGGGCAGTAACAAGCCCTACTTACTTCCTGATATATATAAACGACTTGGCGCAATATATACAGGAAAAAAGCGAGGTAGAGATCAAGTTATTTGCAGACGATGTGGTGCTGTGGTATAGTGACAGAGACGTACAGAAAATGGAGTTAGAAATGAACAAGGCATTGCAAGCATTAGAAGAATGGACCAGGGAAAATGGGATGGTAGTGAATGAAACACAAAACAGTATACAGTTATTGTACAACAGGAAGAACAATGCCCCAGTTTAACCTAAAATATACAGGAGTAAGCTTAAAATACGAAGAAGACCCAATCTATCTTGGTGTAATGATGGATAAGAAAATGACGATGTCTAGCCATATCGACAGAATGTGCCAATTAAGTAATAAAAGACTAGGCTTACTGAAAAGAGTATCAGGGGTAACGTGGGGAGCCAATGTCAATACGCTATCTACGACATACAAAACATACATACGTCCAGTGTTGGAATATGGAAATGCCATGTTGATTAACACTTCAAAAACACACTTGGACAAGCTCAACATTATCCAAAATAAAGCCCTGAGGATCATAACAGGAGGAGTGAAAACCACACCTATCACCGCAATGGAAACAGTAGCTGAAGCCCCACCACTGGAAGCAAGGAGAAATGTAGCAGCTGGACGCCTGTACGAAAAAATGGTTCGCTTAGATGTAGATTATTGGGACAGAGATCACCAAGAAGGCCTTAAAACACAAAAAACATTCATAACTGAAGCTAGGAATGTAGTGGGAAAGTTAATGGGGGAAGTGATAACTGAAAACAGACAAGAAATAGGAAAACCAAACATTCATATGTCATCATTGGAAATAAACCATCAACTAAACATTGAAGGAATTCAAGAGAAAAGAAGAACTATCAAGAGGAGCATATGAGAAGTCTGGCACTAAGATTTATTCACAAAGAATACCCAGAGAAGGAGTGGCTGCATATATACACTGATGGATCAGCAACACTAGGAGAAGGGAATGCAGGTGCAGGAATACACAGTAGAGAGTTTGAGGAATCATTCCCAGCAGGATCAAATGGTAGTAACTTTGATGGGGAGATGAGAGCAATAAGCAAAGCGTTGGAGAAGATTGAATACTTTAGAGAAAGGAAGGTGGTGATACTAACAGACTCAAGAGCATCTATCCAGGCTATAGTGAGTAGAGAAGAAACAGAAGCAGAAATAAGAAACTGCAAGATAAGAATCCTGAGGTTGATGAATGCAGGTAACACAGTTATGCTACAATGGATACCGGCACACTGCGGCATAAACGGAACGAGAAGGCTGATTTCCTCGCTAAAATGGGAAGTAAAACCAAGCAATTCATAAACAACATTTCATACAGATCAGCTAAATCCCATCTGAAATCAGCCAGCAACTCGGAGGTAAAGAAAGCATGGAAGGAGAAAGGCAAGAATAAAATGTGGAGTGAGCTAGTTAAAACAAGGAAAGGAGGAAATGAGAGGACAAACCATTATAAAAGAAGAACTACAACAGCACAGTTTAGACTAGATACCGGCCATGACTTGCTAGCAAAGCACTTACACAGAATAGGTGTGATGGAGAGCAGCATGTGTAAGCTCTGTGGTGAAGGAATACAGGACAGACAACATCTATTTAGATGCGCTACATTGAAAGGACACTATGGGGAAATGCCAGGGGGTATGGACAGGAGGGAACAGGAGTCCTATCTTTACTGGTTGTCAAGACACATGATGACATAAATATGTCGATGTGGGCATAAGAGAAGAAGAAGAGAAGACTTGGACAAACTTATCAAAAGTACAATCAAAGAAATCATCTCACTATTATTTGATTCCCCAAATGCTATGTTATATTCATCCTGGAAGTACAAAGGTCTTTCCATATTTAGGGCTAAATGGGAAGCATATATACAGAAAATCAATTTTTGCAACACCCTTGAAAAATCAAACAACCCTTACGTGCTAAGAACTAGAGACTTATTCAATGAAAAGAAGATATGTTGTGAAAAACTAGGGATTGATATCCAGGACTCAGCTGTAAAACGGGATGGTAATGCTGGAAGGAAGAATGCTGGATCAGTAGCCAAGGAAATTCAAGAGTCTCTTAGCCAAGGAAATTCGAGAGTCTCTTCGTTTTAAGGTTATTGTACCACCTCTGGCCGATAATTTGAAAGTCGAAGAAACATGTCTGAAAAGTTTGCTGAATGAAAGAAGGCCTTTAAAATAACAGAAAAAAAATTGTGAATTTTTTTGGGCGGGACATAACCTCACTTTTGGAAATTATATTTAGATTTTTGGATAAAAGTGTAATATACAAGTCTAGTTCAAAATTAAATTTTGAGAATCAGTTTTCTGGACATAGTTTCTAAACACCTTTAGCTATAACTTGACTATAGCTAGAATAGTTTTCTGAAAATAACAGTTGGTGTACGATTTTTTTTGTCAAACGGTACAAATACGAGTTTTTTCCAGTTTTGTACCGTTTGACAAAAAAAATTCGTACACCAACTGTTATTTTCAGTAAACTATTCTTGCTATAGTCAAGTTATAGCTAAAGGTGTTGAGAAACTGTCCAGAAAACCGATTCTCAAAATTTAATTTTGAACTAGACTTGTATATTACACTTTTGTCCAAAAATCTAGGCCTAAATATAATTTCCAAAAGTGAGGTTATGTCCCGCCCAAAAAAATTCACAAATTTTTTTTTCTGTTATTTTAAAGGCCTTCTTTCATTCAGACAACTTTTCAGACATGTTTCTTAGACTTTCAAATTATTGGCCAGAGGTGGTACAATAGCCTTAAAAGAATACAATAAGTGGTGTGATCTTCCTCAAAAAGGTAAAGGAGTTGTGTTATACCAAGAATATACCCCAGTGAACAAATAGGTAGCAAAGAAAACTGGACTTTCAAGTTTCGAATGGCGAGACGCCCTAAAAATGACATGTAATGTGGCTCCAGTTCGAGTTCTCCATGGCAGAAGCATGAACGGTAACCGTTGTCGTCGTTGCGATAGTGAGATAGAAACCCTTCCTCACGTTCTTGGCTTCTGCAAACATGGAGAGTTACTTAGGAACAGTCGTCATAACCATGTTCGGTCTCTAATCGCCAATCAATTTCGGAAACTGGGCTGGGAAGTAGCTGAAGAAGTGAACGGCTTGTCTGCACTTGGAAGTATTCGGTGGATCGACATCATAGCAGTTAATTCAACTACAAGGGAAGGTTTCATACTTGACCCGACGATACGCTTTGAACGCAGTGGAGATCAAGCTGAGCAAGTCAACACTGAAAAACAGGACATCTACAAACCAACAATACCATACTATGCAGACAAATACCATGCAGACCCAATACATGTCATCGGATTGTTTGTTGGTGCAAGGGGGACAATCCTAAATAGACCAGGAGCTAATTCCTGTAGGAGCGATATTAACGAAATTGGCTCATCCCACTTAACATCTCAAATCTGACTTGACCACGTGTTAGTAGGCACCTAATGAAATAGCCCCAGGTAGTTCGTCACTTCGAATTGTGGTATACGTTTTTTTTTAGAGGCCATTTTGTTTTTGAATGTGCAATCATTGAAACGCTTACTCTCTACTGTCTTTAAAAAGTACATAACTCGGGACTCGGTTAACCGATTTTATGTTTTAAAACACCGATTTGTAGGTAACTGTATTCTTTCCCTATTATATACAATCAATTTTTAATAAATGTATGATTTCATTGTTAAAAAGTGCAGACACGGCAAAAATAGTGTAAATAATTTCACTGAAATGTGATTCAAGCATAAATTTGACACATTTTTTGGTTGCTAGCAAGATGTTTTTATACTTGATTATGATTTAAAAAATATATTCATGAACTAAACTAATAAAATGTATAGATTTTTTGGAGTTTTAGAAGATACGCATTGAAGGATGAGCATTTTCAGTGGATTGAGCACTATTTAACTAGGTTTTTAATCCAACTTCATTTCGTCATTGTTAACACAGAATTACATTTTGAAAGTAATTTCAACCAAAAATACAAGCAAATGGTAAAATATAATGATACTAACAATGTATTTTAAAGATATATTTCATAATAGTTAATTTTACAGGATTTTCAGTTTCAAAAGTGGAAAAAGTGAAAAAGTGCTCTTTTCACGTGATAAATTTATTTGGTTGCACTAAATTCTTTGAAGGTCTAATATTAGAGATTTTAAAGGTTCTCTGAAAATTTCATCCAATTCGTAGCAGTCGTTTGTCCCGGAAAGCGAAAAACGAACTCAAAAGTGTACAAATAATAGAAAAATATCTTAAAATTGAAATTTGATGACACATCTTTACTTGTTTTGTAATAAATAATCTGTCATGTTGTAATATTTATATATTGTACTTTAAAGTGGTTTAACTAGATAGAATACTGCTCAATACATTATCTTTCTTACACAGGATTTTTAAGGGAAGTGCCCCTGAATATCTAAAAGGGAAATTAATAAATATTGAAAAAAAACATACTTATGGGACAAGAGGGAATATCAATGTGGGTGTAGACAAATCCAATGCAGGAAGCGGTGACAAGTCATTTTTTAATAAAGGAGGTAAGATATTTAACAGAATTCTAAAGGACATAAGAGAGTTAGAAAATACTAAATCATTTAGAGCTAAGTGCACAAAGTTAATTCGAGAAAATAAATTGGCACCTAAATCATATGAGCAGGGAACTTTCTGGGATAAACAGTACTAATGCAGAATGCATGTGACCTGTTTATTATTTAAAAAATTTACATCTGCTTCCTGAATTGAATTGATATTACTGATATAATACGTATATTTTTTATATATATTTTTAAATTAAGTTGTGTGGATGAATAATATAAACTGAATTGTATTATTATAAATTGTATTGTTATAACATGTATTAATATGTAAAATAGCCAAGTGCTACAATAAATAAAATTACTACTACTACTTCTATACAAAGTAGTGGATATTGTATCACTGAAGATATAGGCCCACCACGTAATTTATTTATTTACAACAGTAATAAGTGTACCATACCTGTTAACATTTTGTCTCAACAGAGTATATTAGGTGTCGTAAGGCATACTATTTTGGGTATTTTATGTTTTATGTTTAGTTTTTGACTAACTTAAGTAAATTAAATATTCTTGTATCTATTTTAACAGATTATATTCAGATAACATAGTGCTTAGGCTACTAGTTTGGGTAATTCATGTTTTATTGTTATTGACTCACTTCAATCAGAATGTATAATTGAAATTGTGACGAAAACATATGTACAGCAGTGTTTTTAGTTCAATACTGATCTTGATTATCCTTATTATATCCTCTTCTCGATTGTATGTAATCCTATGTACTGAAAATAGCCAAGTGCTAAATAAAGATAATACTACTACTACTATGATAGTATTGTATGATTATCTCGCAAAAATGTTCCATTGTTTGGCCAATTGGAACCATTGTTCCAAGGATAGAGGCGGCTTTAAGCCTAACAATCGCGCAAATCGAGAAGAAAGCATACGAGTTAGATAGAAAAAATAGATGGCCCTAAGTTGCGATCCTGTAACTTTCTTATTAATTGGATTAATTAAATGAATTAATAAATTAACCAAAACATACATTGAATTAAGAGACTACACTGTCGACATTGGTATCAAATAAAAGCCCATTGAACAAGAATAAATATCCGAAAAAGAATTTGAGTTAACTAATTGATTAATTTCCCAATTAATTACACTTTTAAAAAAAAATTCTAAGTCCTATGTGTAATTATGTATGCCTAAATGTCTACCGATTGGCCTAAGATGTTCCCACTTTAATAACATCATGCCAATAATTTTGAAATGTTATGTGCCTAAGCGAAATTATTGTAACTGATAGATTAATAGATTAGTGAAGTTGAATAACAATTAGTCGTCAAAAGTTTGTTAATAACGAGGAGAATGGTGTGAAATCATTTGAAGAAAATAATAAATAGTTTAGAATTTTCCGCTCTTTCACTAAAACATAAATTAGAAAAAATCGGACTGTTACTTTGGGTCCCAGTTAAGTTAAGTTAAAAAAGAGTTATCTTGTATAAGAAGTCTAAGTTTTCTTGCTGTTTCCTAGCAGCAATACAATGATGGGAAAATGTAACTATTATTATTTATTATTATTATTAAATAAATAAATAAAATAAATAAATTGTATTTAGAGTCTACCCACTCAGTTATATAACTGATTTTCAGTGGGGGACAGTAAATCAAAGCGACCAAGCCAACCCGGTAGGCCCCGACGTAATCGACGATCGATTATTATTATTATTATTATTATTATTATTATTATTATTATTATTATTATTATTAATATTTTTATTATTATTATTATTATTATTATTATTATTATTATTATTATTATTGTTATTATTATTAATTTTTTTTAATTAATTCGTCTCGTAGACTCTGTGGTGGAAGGACGTATTTATCGCTGTGCTCTGTGCTCTGTGTGTTGTGGTTATGTTGTGCGGTTACTGTAGTGCTGAGGTGCCTGCGGACGGGGACCATATAACTTGCTCCGGCTGTGATAGTGCCTTACATCATAAGTGTGCTGGTGTGGCGAAAAAAACACACTCAGCAAAGTCACGTGAGGCAGTCTTTATGGCGTTGTCTTGGCTGTCGACAGGCCTCAAAAGATCAGGAAGATAATGGTTTGCAAGACATGATGTTGGAGATAAAACGTGAAATTTGTGACAATATTAACGCATTACGGGAGGAATTCAAATCATTTAAAAAAAAACTTTCCTTAGAACTCAAGTCTTTGAGTGAAACGGTCGTGGTTTTGGAAAATAAGTGTGAAAAAAAGGACAAGGTGATCGCAGAATTACATGCCAAGATAGATAAGCTAGACCAATACAGCAGAAACAAGAACTTTGAACTTGATAACATTGTTGTGACTGAGGACGAAAACGTCAACAACATCGTATTGAAGGTCGCTGACAAACTGGGTATTGTCCTGTTGCCCGAGGAGATTGACGCGGCTCACCGACTTCCCACTCGCAAGACCGACCGCCCTCCGAGAATAATCGTTCAGCTGACGTCCAGGCGAAAACGTGACCTGTTCATTGCCAAACGGAAAATCGAGATAACTTGTGACGAAATTGTCGCGACAGGTGAGAAGGACCAGCGGATTTTCATAAATAAAAATCTGACACCTTTTCATCGTGAATTATTGTGGAGAGCTAAATTGCTAAACAATCTAAGTTTAAGTTTGTCTGGGTAAAGCAGGGCAAGATTTTTGTTAAAAAGGACGAAGCTGCTCGTAAGTTGTTGATCATCAACACGGTTGCCGATCTAGAGAAAATTAGTACCAAATTAAATGTCGTGAATGATAATTTAGCTACGGTTGATGGTCTAGATTCGAGATAAAAAACATACGATGTATTGATGACTTGAAATGGGTGGTTTAATGAGATTGAAGGCTTGTTTTATACATTTAAATGTAAGGTCTCTATCTGAAGTAATGGGATGAGGTAAGGTATAATAAGTAAACAAATGGAGTATTTGATATTTTGGTTCTAACGAAGTAAGAATGTGGAAGACAAATCGATTTTTTAGATGGATACGAAATGGTGTTAAGATGGACCATAAAAGAGGCGTGAGGAGTATAATTTACATCAAATAGTCAATAAGCTATGTGCTAGTTGAACATAATCTGTTATACTGTGAGTCTCTTAGCTGTAATCTAACTTTTCCGAATAATGTTGTAACATCCATGCCCTGCCGTATACGAATTTCAAATAATACGATGATTTTAGTATCAAATCAGTGAATTTGCATATGAACCTCTTAATATTAGTAAAAACCTGTATTTAAGTATCAACAATGTTCAACGGTCATCAACACTGTTATTAAAAATTACTATTATAAAGGATAGTAATGACAGAAGCAAGGGAAGGGATATTAGTAATTATCTCCATTAAGGTCAGTAACGGAGTATTTGTATTTAAAGTAGATAAATAGGAAGCCATGAGGAGAACTAAGAGATAGCCGCTTAGTTCATTGATTTTGATATTGATTTACAAAAGTTATTAACGTTTTAAGTTGTTTTTTGGGTACAAATTTATCATTGTAACAGATTATCATTGACGTTAGGGAGCACGGATGAACGCGGAAATAATGCTCCAGGCACCATGGCCTACGTGCTATCCTGCTACGTCTTCATCGTATGAGGGTTGGTAGAAGCTTCCAGAACTAAGTTTACTCAGTTCAAAAGTAGAGAAGTGACTAAACCAAGGACACGACAGGCAGGTGTAAATAGAAACAACATAACAGGTTTCCTAGGGGGCTCTTACCTTGAACCGACTAACAGTCATGAGGGAGGGGTGTATAGTAGGGAGGGTTGTCCGCAGGACACCGAGATGTGAGAGGCAACCAGCAGAGAGTGTCGTGTCGAGCTTGAGAAGAGGAGGTGTGTGTGACGCGGAAGGCCGTGTTGGCCTGATAGGGCCCGATTGTCAAGTGTAAACGTCATCTGATCTGCGACCACGTGCTACATGGAACTTTTCCCGTGACAAACAAAACGTCACTTTGTTTACAACGATCAGCTACTTTCATGATATTGTGATCATCTACGACCACGTGCTACATGGAACTTTTCCCGTGACAAACGTCACTTTGTTTACAACAATCAGCTGTTTTCATAATATTGTGTTTTCGTCTGCGACCACGTGTTCTCCTGATCTTCGCCGACCAAGTGATTTCCCCCCCCACATTATTACAATTGGATTACGTCGACCATATCATCGCTTTGGATTCTACAGCACTTAAAGGATACGACACTAATTACGATGAGTACCAATCATTAAATATTCTTGTTCAATTTCATTCAAAACAACCATTTAACTTAAACTTAGTAGTACTTATATTTTGGTTGACCCTGTACTCACTGTTGAGTATACAGGTGTTTGGAGGTCAAAAGTGACACGGGGAATGTAAACAGTAATTTAGAGCTCTATTAGGCAGGTAGGGACATGTTTTTGTAATTTGTATTTTCGTTCTTTAATTATATCAATGGAAACTTGATTAATTTTTATACTTGTAGCTTGAGTCCTAAGAATCCTTTCACTAGATCTTTAGTTTTTGTGTGCATTTATAACCAGCAGCTGTTTGCAGAGCGTGACTTGGTGTTGAGTAAGTAGCTAATTGCTTCGATAATTTGTGTTTTTTATTAATTGGGCGTCTTGTGTTCTACCGATTTTGAGCTAGCAAAAATTTAAATATTCTTTGTTTTATGTAACTGTCACTCAGCTTTGGGCAAGCGAGAGAGGGTGAAGTTTACAATGTTACTATTTCACTTTTGGCGATATACAGGCCTCCTGCACAATCAACGCCTCTAGAAATGAAAATTAACTTCATCCAAGAACTTGAATCTGTGTTAATTGGTAATTTTAAAAATCCAAATGTTATAATCATTGGGGACATGAACATTGATTTACTTGACGAGCATGATCAATGCGTTCATACTTATGAGAACTGTTTGGCGAATTTGGATTTTTTAAAATGCATAAATGGAGTAACGAGAGAAGAAGCGATTTGAGATATGTGGTCAAAAACGTGTATTGATCATATTTTTGCGCGGGGGAAATTTGATTATGTGAAGTCGGTTATTTTTAGGCGTAAAGTAAGCGATCATTACATGGTCGTATCATCTTCGGTCTTCAAAAACACCAATCAAAGTAATTTAGTAAACAAACCTCGTGTTTCTTTAGACGAGAGGAAAGTGTTTACTGCTTTGAAACGCGTGAATTGGGCAGATTTAATGGAAATTAATGATTGTAATAAGCTCTACGACTCTGTCCGGTCTACTATACATAACATACATGAAAATTCGTCTTTTGTTGCAACCGGTCGTAAGAGGAAACGAGTAAACAAGGAGTGGATGACTGATAACCTTGTTGGTATGGTTCAGCGTAGAGATAGGTTGTTCCATAAGTGGAGGAATGCTAGAGTAACTAACCCTTTGAGGCAGACTTATGAAACTGAATATAAACATTATCGCAATGAGGTAGTGAAGGAAATTAATAAGGTGAAACGTGATTATTACAAAAATAAATTTCAAGTACATAAAGGTGATGCTAAACAAACATGGCAGGTGATTAATGAAGTAATAGGGAAATCAAAGCGTAACTCAGTTGACATGGTGATTAACAAATACTTACGAAATAAATACAGTGAGGAAGAAATTGTTAACAGATTTGTTGATACTTTTGTTGATGAGATTAATATGATTCAACATAATTGCTCTATTGTAACTTCTAAGCTTTTGCCTCCTTTATCTCAGAGTCAATCTATGTACCTAGGGAAAGTAAGTGTAGCTACTGTGCTTAAAATTATCCGTAAATTAAGTGTAACCAAACAACCTGGAATTGATGGGATTGATGGGATCCTATATAGGATATTAGTCCCTTAATTGCCAAAATAATAAACCTGTCTTTAGAAAAGGGAGAAATACCAGATTTATTAAAAGTTTCTATTGTAAGACCGGTTTATAAAAAAGGCAGCCATATGGACTTTAGTAATTACAGGCCAATTGCCATTTTATCTGTTATTGAAAAAATAATGGAACGTGTAGTAGCTGACGCTTTATGCAACTATTTAGATAAATTTAAAATTATTACTAATAATCAGTTTGGATTTCAAAAAGGTAAGAGCACGACCGATCTTCTAGTGAAATTTGCGAACTTGGTTAATAACAAATTAAATGACAATATGCACATTGCGGCCATGTTTGTGGATTTAAGCAAGGCATTTGATACATTAAAGGCATTGTCCATGTTTCCAACAAGTATCTTTTAAATAACTCTTAAGATTATTTAAGAAAAGAATGTATTTGCAAAAAATGCCTATTAAGGGTGGTGTGGGTCGTATGGGGCTTTCTTTTCAACTCGCGCGAAATAATTTTGACGTCAGTGCTGGGCACGGTCCTCGCTCTTGCTACCTGCTACGGAGCGAGCTATTCAGTGTGTACGTCGGACGTCCGAACTCTTTAGTTTGCCGTTTAGTTTTGTAAAATATGAGAATTGTAATTTCATATCATACGTGTTTTATATTTATATTTATACTAGCGCTGATCATCATATATGTTACGTGATTTTAGTTATTAGCACTAGTGTTTTAATTTGACATTTTGAGCGAGTTTTTAGTGGCAATGTTTAACTTTGTATCAGCCTGAGTAGTTGCAAGTTGTAACTTGTAATAATTACATATTTATATTCAAAACTACTATTTCGTGTTTTATAACTCAAACTGACTCGCGTGTGAATAGTTACATATCTGTGCTCAGGGCCAACGTAAGCGAGATTACATTTGGCTGCTCCCAGTGGTGTCATCCAAAAATTATTTAAAGGTAAACGATATTTGAAAAAATAAATTACACCATACTACAGTTATTTCGTCATGTTTTAACTAAAAAATGGCAAGTCAAGGGATTTCAGTTTTGTTTATCAAGGACTAAGTTGATTTTGGACGTAAAAAAATGTCAATTATTGATTGCCTAACTAAACCACCATGTGTATAAAATTGCACAATAATAAAGACATTTTTGAAATAACTTAAATTTAATAATCTCAAAAACTAAAACTTAACTTCCTGCACTCGGATCTAAAAACTTTTAAAATAAAAGTTAAATATGTTGCCACCCCCACCCCCAGTTCCTACGCCACTGCTGAACAGATAAAACGACAGGAGGGCGGAGAGTGGTAGCTATACTCCCCACTCGGCACTAGTTTCGGAAAGAATATTATTACTCTCATAACATTAGGACCTATGGAAATCAATCCAGAAATTAAAAAATCCATCTCTGCGTGTGTTTAGCGATTGATTGAATTGATAAAGTCAAACAATAAACCATTGAAAATGTGAAATTTGAGCTTCCATGATCTGATTGAGTCTTTTGGCCGCCTTTTGAGTTCGAGAGGTGACAATACGGGACTCCAGATTCATGTGAAAAGTCAATGTTTGGTAAAGTGTTGAATGTTACATTTTTGTTATAGTACTATAAAAACTTTAATTTAGTTAGTATTCAGAAACAGTGGTATTTATCTTGTTCTTTCAACATGTAAAATCGGTTATTAGAAATGTCAGGGTCCATCCCTAGAAAATTGTGCCGCCATAAGCGGCCGCTTACGGCACGGCAGCGAGCTTGAGCGAGGCCTTCCTCGGCTGGAGCCAGCCTAGCAGGTAGCCCTGCAGTGACGTCACCATAGGCGGCCTACGCGCTGTGCAGGGCTTTAGTAAAAGCGTGATTATTTGAGTTCCATAAGTCTCAGCGACCTATTTTTTTTTGTATTGTTCTTGAATTGAATCAATGCACCTTCTGAGGAGCTTGTTATGCAAACCGAGACAATTCCTTTAAATCATGTCAAACTTTTAAAATGTCTTGAGCAAATTGGTATTTGTGGCCCAATTTTAAATTGGTTTAAAAATTACTAAAGAACCAGAAGAATAAGAGTCAAGGTTGGTGATTTTTTAAGCCACCAACGTGATGTTATTTCAGGAGTTCCTCAGGGTTCTATTTTGGGCCCAATTCTTTTTTTAGTGTACATAAATGATTTGGTTAAATGTTTTAAATATTGCTATGTATTTATTTTTTTATGTCAATGACATTTTAATTGTTTCAGTACATAAAAACTTTGAAATAGCACAGTTGTATTTACAAAAAGATTTTATTAACTTACTTAAACAGATTCATGATAAAGATTTAGTAATTAATGCAAATAAAACAAAAATAATGCATTTGTGTGCACCTCAAAACAGAGATTGTCTCCGAGAGGTCAGGGTGATCACTCATTCCAATGAATGTTTGCATAATCAAGTAGATCCACTGACGTGTGCATGTAGTGATTTTCTTGAGAATGTTGACTCGCATATGTATTTGGGATTGGTAATTGATAAACATTTCAACTGGGCACCTCATATTGACTCAATCTGTAAGCGCCTACGAGCCTGCCTTCGGCAGTGTTTTTTTCTTAAATACGTTTTACCGTTTTCAGTGTTGCGTAATGTTTATATCGCTCTTGCAGAATCTATTATATCTTATGGTCTACTTGCGTGGGGGTATTCCTCTGACTGCCACTTAAATAAAATTCGTGTACTACAAAATAAGCTTTTACGCCAAATAAGACCTCGCCATTGTCAAACTCTATCGACTCGGGAGACATACCTCTTTTGCAACCTTCTTCCTGTTGACGGCTTTTTCACGTACCAACTTATAATAAAATATTACTTTAAAAATTATTATAAAATTCTTGTGCAGAGAAATAAATGCACACGTAATCAGGGAAAACAAAAATATGCAATTCCGGGAAGTAATAATAAATACGGTCAAAGGCGCCTCGAGTGTTTAGTTCCCGAAGCTTTTAATGACTTACCTGATCAGTTATTAAATTTTACTAAAATTTCCGAGGTCAAGCAAGAAATAAAAATATATTTGTTGTCTCAATTGAGTGCTCTTGCCTAAATCTGTTTTGCTCTTACCTTGTTTCGTACTCATCCTTTACCTATGTGTTTAAGAACAAAAGCCTTGAAGTTGTGTAGTGTTTATTTTTTATTTATTTTTTAAGTTACGGTTAATCTACCTCAATTTGTTTATTTAATGTTTGTGATTTGTATATGTTTTTTTCATAATGATTCCTTCCTCTATGGTTGTTTTTGTGTAGTTTATTTGATGTTGTTTATTCCACAGATGAGCCCGCATAATGGGCTTTGTGGGTTTCCATGAGATGTAACAATGTTAATTTGTGTTTTGTGAAAATAAATTGATTTAAAAAAAATTATTATTATTATTATTATTATTATTATTATTATTATTATTATTAGAGAAATGAAATATTTTACGAGTCATTTCGCTGTGTTCGTTTTTATTAAATTACCTGACGTTTCGATACGACTGTGCGTATCATCATCTGAGGCAACACCGAAAAACTTTACATTTGAGATTGTTTTTGTTGAATTCTTTTGCTTCTTCTTTGGCTCTGATTGTCATTGTCCAATCCAAAGAACTAGAAACCTCTTGACTTCCATGCTGCTGCTGCTGCTGCTGTTGTTGTTGTGGCAGTCAGTGGTGGTGGTGGTGGTGGTGGTGGTTGTTGTTGTTGTTGTTGTTGTTGTTGTCGTCTTGAGAGTAGTTTCCCTATCATCGGACTCCATGTTTTGCTTAATTTAAAACCACCAATATCCCCATTAAAATTATTGGGGTGCTTGGCAATTTCAATCGATTCTCTTATGAGTCGAGGAAAAAGGTTTTCTTCTGTGCATAGAATTTTGGTATTTCAAAAAGGATCTTGTGCGTGGGATCATTAGCATTTTCCACCACGTGTTTTGCTACCGCCGAAAGGTCCTCTCTGTAGTGGTTGCAGTGCGCTTTATGTTCTTTAATTCTAGTCCCAATTGTACGACAGGTTTGTCCAATGTAGACCGAACCACATTTACAAGGGATTTCATAAACACCACTAGCTTGAAAAGGAATTTTATCTTTAACTGGCAACATACAATTTTGAATTTTCTTCCACGGTTTGAATATTGTTTGAATTTGTTGTTTCTGGAGGAGTCTACCAATTCTATCCGTTGTGAACTTTACGTAAGGTAATATGGCTTTCTTCTTTTTCTCTGTTCTATCTGCAAACTGTACATCCTGTAGTTTTGGTTTTCTATTAAATGCTCGCATAATCATTGTG
Source organism: Sweltsa coloradensis (assembly GCA_024449915.1). Taxonomy (NCBI): domain Eukaryota; kingdom Metazoa; phylum Arthropoda; class Insecta; order Plecoptera; family Chloroperlidae; genus Sweltsa; species Sweltsa coloradensis. The sequence goes on along the minus strand of JAMZAV010002277.1, from coordinate 136,358 downwards.
TTATTATAGCCATTGTTATTAAATATTTATAACCATATTAAATTTGTTATTTAAAACTGTTTGAAAGGTAAACTCAAGGCTGTTACTAAGGGAAAAACAACTCAGTATATGGCTACCTGGGTGCCCTCTATCTGCTGACTATGAAGTGTATTACTTCCTTTAATCTAATTAATAATTATGCATAATTGAGATCCCTGAAGGCTAATTATATAATTCACTGAGACAAACTCATTTGTTTGATGGAAATATATTTGAATAATATTAGCATTTTTGATTAAATAGATTTTAATAAAACAGTAAATTTTGAAGAGGCAGTGAACTTTCAGAGATATAATTTGAAAAAATAGGCGGCAAGGTTTGTCTGGCTACAACTTCTTCAACTTTTTCTTTCAAAAGGCAATACATCATCATTACCTTTATGTCCATGTAAAACATGAACGTTGAAGCCCCTCCCGTTTGGTCAGAATCGGTCCAAATGTCACGAAAATATCGCACTAAAAACCTGGGAAAAAAATCGAAAAAGTACGATATTCACTAGAAATATTTCTTCGGTTGTACCCAAAAACGTGGCAGGTCAAAGTTCAGAGATTTCGAAGGTCCCCTCCAACTTTCATCAAGATCGCATATGCCGTTTGCCCGGTAGAGAGCGAACAAACAGACAAAAATACAAAAAACATACATATACATACAGGGAGGATATTTAAAAAAAATCAATATTCATAATTACAACACGAGCAGAAAAATCTCGTTTCATGCTAGGGGTTCCAAAAAAAATTAATAAAACTAGGAAAATGCTAAAGTCCCGCCGCGTTGATGGATGAGCGTTTTAAAGTTTTTAGTTTGCATGGAATATCTTTACTTTTGCAAGTGCTTTGTTTTGTTGCATACGTATTGTAGGTGATTGTTGTCAAGTTTCTATTGTTTCTTGTCAATTGATATTATTTACCGTAAAAAACTTATATTAAAAGCTCTATTTCTATGGATTCTGGCTAACTTTTTCAACTTTTTCTTTCAAAGGGTACTACATCACCATAACCTTAATGTCCATGTATAATATGAACATTGTAGCCCCACCCGTTTGGTCAGAATTGGCCCAAATGGCACAAAAATATAGCACAAAAAATCAAAAAACTTACATTAAAAGCTTTATTTCTATAGATACTGGCAAACTTTTTCAACTTTTTTTTTCAAAAGGTACTACATCACCATAACCTTAATGTCCATGTATAATATGAAAGTTGTAGCCCCACCCGTTTGGTCAGAATTGGTCCAAATGTCACGAAAATATCGCATTAAAAATCGAAAAAAAATCGTAAAAGTACGATATTCATGAGAAATATTTCTTCGATTGTACCCAAAAACAATACACCTCTAAGTTCAGAGATTTCGAAGGTCCTGTCAAATTTTCATCAAGATCGGATATGCCGTTTGCCTGGTAGAGAGTTAACAAACAGACAGAAAAACAAACAAAAAAAAATACCCGAGCTAAATTTTTTGGGGGTCAGTGAAATTGAAGTCTTCGCTTCACTTGCTTCGCTCATCCAAAAAGGAAAAAATAGTGTTTTAGTTTCAGAGGTGATATTATTTTATTTTTATACTACTGAACTGTAAACAAGCATGGTTGGCAATAGTAACTGTTAAAAAGTAACTGAAAACTGAGTATAATTACTTTTAAAAGTAATTCAGTTACAGTTACAGTTACGGACCAGGAATTTGTGGTAAACATTTGGCAAAAAGAAAAGGAAAGTTAACCCATCGTGTCCTGTGCTGTGATGGAAACAAAATGGAGTTACCGGTGACGAAAGCCCCACGTTGGGCGCCAATTAAACCTTAACGCCCTTTTTGGCCTAACGGTAGTACAAAGTGTACCACAAACACTCGCTCTCCTAACTAGCTCAGCTACGAGAAACTTGTGTGGGAAAGAAAACCCTAGCACACAGTGGAAGCCCTAGCAAAACAGTGAATGTAGTCAGATGGCAATAGCAAATAAACATGCAATCTTGTCGCCAGTTCCACCCTCCCTGGGTTGGAACGTACGACCTTACCAAGCGCGCTAGCGCTGAGCCAGCTCCTCGCCAGCGAAGAGTCCAATTTCGGGTACAGTTGTGCCGATTCTCGTGTTCTTAGCCTAGGGCGCTCTCTCTCTCTAGCTGTGAGAGGGCGGAAATACACCGGCTGATGACCAATGGCCATGACTTGAGAGCATTGAAAAAGGGAAGATTATAGGTAGGTAGCATGCACCTGATGAAATTAAAAAGCAGGTGGATATCATACATATAATTGAACAGCAATTGAAATTGATGTTTAAAAAAATGTTGCAAATTAAGTTAAATTGGATCCAATTGTTTAAATTAATTACCAAGTGAGTTTGAACAGAGAAACAGGAATAGCCTAGTCTTATGCTAATAAACCATATTTTGTGAGGAACTCAACGATCGATGATCTTCTGGCGATGATCCATGATTTTAGTAGGCTTGAGGTAGGTTGATGCCATCTACTTGCCTCGTTCCGTAGCCTAAGATCCTGAGCGTCACCGGTGCGGGTGGTCCCACGGGGTTGGTTCCGCAGTGGCGGACCAGCACCCTGGCCATCTTGGCGTCCTGGGTGGACATCCCGATGAATATGAAAGTGGCTCGTACGTACGTGATACGCGTAGAAGGATAGGCAAGCTTACTAAGTTATGTTGTAAGCACAAAGAAAAATATAGCGCTGGCTAGAAGACTACCACGGCCCCTGGCCATGTGGTTCCTATTTCTCGTTATTTTTCAAAAATCGTCACTAGGACGTTGAACGTAGACTTAGGTGCATTTAGAATTGCCACTCCCGGTTACTAATTGATTTACTTATAGAATTCACCATTGAAATTGCATGGCCGTCGACTAATCAGATGGCGTCGGTTAATTGTAGTATTGCGGACGATAATCGTATATATCGATAATATCGTATATCGATACGATACGCGACGTCATATCGCGATAATCGTACGATATTATTTTGCACTGAATATCGTGATAAATCGATAAACCGTCGTCTCGTTATCGTCATTTGACAATTTGGAGTGATTTTCTATTGATGTTAGCCGACCGACCAGCCCGTGGCATTTCTTAAGTGTTTGTTATCTGTATGGGTACTTTACTGCAGCCATTATGTCATCTCACACTAGGCTTACCCCTCAAGGGGGCGCGGGGGACAGGCCAGATGCGAGAGAAGTGCGTCAGTGATGTAGTGGTCGCTTCAAGGTCGTCGGCCTTGTTTGTGTGGTGTGGGTCGGCGGAGAGTGCATTTTGACGTCGAGTTGAGTAGTAAACAAAAGTCTTCAAATCTATAAGTTGTTTTCGTATGTATGTAGGTCTGAATATGCAATCTAATTACCAAATTAAATTAATATTATGCATTACGTAATTCACCATTAGGCCTACTATTTTACAAGGTACAAGGAACTATAAATTCAAATTAAAAACTGTCTGCACCAACACTGATGGGTACTTGAAGACACCCACATATCAAAGCAATTAGAGCTCCCTCCCGCCCCCCAACATACTACATAGTAAGGAGCGAGCTACAAAACTATATTTATCTCCAGATGATGATTAATTCTTTGATATGCCACTGGTGTCAAATGAGTAATCTACTATCGAGTGCCAACATGTAATTTTCATTATCGGAATGGAGCGCTAGTGTCAAGAGTATAAACACTGGAAGTGTCCAGCTGGGACCTTGCTTGCCTTCCAGTGCTAAACTGATGAGCTGGCATGTGCATGTTGCTTGCGCAACCGACTAGCTGCTGTCTGGGGTCACGTGACGTGTGACCTTGAAACATCGCCGTGATGGCAGTCCACGGGCCGGTCTTATCTTATCTACAAGATTGCATGCTGCTACTTGAGCCATGTCATTATAATTTATAATACAGTCGCAAGATAAAAATATGCTAGCCACCAGGGAAAATTATTCACAGCTGTTGTTTTTGGTAACAAAATGTTTGGAATTGATTTACGATAATAATATGATATGAACAATACGACTTTCAGATTAAATTTGGAAACTATATTATTACGCACACGTAGCTCGGAGATAGGCATTTCTCAAAGAAGTTGCAATAATAATTATGAAATTTGTGCTCTGGGAGGTATAGCGCTGGTCCAGGAAGCCAAGTCTTGAAACCACTCGTTTCAACTCGCACACGTTCTGAGTCGAGAAATTCCTCCAAGTCGCTCAAAATTGCCAAATCGGTAGTCTTGGGGACAAGTTCACGAGTCGCACGGTGACTTGGAACGAATGTTTTTTCACGTTTCAAACCACGAGGTATTTGGTGGTGACTTGTGAACTTTGTCGATTTGAGACGATCAAAACAGTTTGTTATTGATTTGGTAGTTACTAGGAAAACGCTAAGTCCCGCCGCGTTGATGGATGAGCTTTTTAAAATTTTTAGTTTGCGTGGGATATCTTTACTTTTGCAAGTGCTTTGTTTTGCTGCCTATGCATTGTAGGTGATTGTTGTCAAGTTTCTTTTGTTACCTGTCAATTAGTATTATTTACCGTAAAAAACTTATATTAAATGCTTTGTTTCTATGGATTCTGGCTAACTTTTTCAATTTCTTCTTTCAAAAGGTACAACATCAACATAACCTTAATGTCCATGTATAATATGAATGAATGAAAAAAAAAAAAATGAATCTAGGTGCCCGTTAGGGCGCCGCAGCCAAGCCGCGGTGCGCTACACACTCAAGCACCTTATACACCAAGCAGAGTTGGGGTGATTTCGAGGTGTTACCCAGCCGTCATGTAACGTGATGTGAACTTGAAAACTATCACAATCGAGGGGATTTAGGTACCTGACAACACATGCCAAATTTTATTGGGGTACGATTATTCCTTCTTGGTGAAAAAATGGCTTGAAACATGCTCAAAATCACTTTAAGGATGTTAGCTACTGCTACTGCTACTTCTGCTACTGCTAACATCTAATACGTCGGCCCGCGATTCTGACCAGACGGGTGGGACTACAATGTTCATATTTTACATGGACATTAAGGTTATAGAAATATAGTCTCTTTTGAAAAAAAAAGTTGAAAAAGTTTGTTGGAAGGCTTCCAAATAAGGGTTTTAAAATAAGCCTTAAACACTACTAGGCATACAATCAACAAGTAACCATAGTTACTTGACACTTGTTGACGGTATAAGCAGAGTTAGGCGGGAAAGTGCGATACGTTAACAAATGGCGGACATTTTAAATTTTGCTTCTATGTGTGAAACGAGAAAAGTTGTCATTATACTCTCATAAAACAAATCAGAAACCGTCCCTGGCCTAGGCCCAGATGTGGAAAATTATTTATAATGCAAAAGTGTAGGTCTAAAGTTCCATTTGGCTATAGGACTAGTAAAATTCATACTTACATTACATGTTTGACAAGCCTAGCCAACCCTATGCCAGCACAACATTGTTCTGATATGAGCTTGCTCATCTGTTTGTTTACATAATTGCAACAATCAAATCATTTCATACAACTCGTCTTTCGATTGGCCCGCGTTTATGAAGGCACTGCCATCTAGAATAAATATAGAACTTTTTCGAGCTCTTTGCTATACGCAAATCTTTTTAAAGTGTTTGGATTTCGTGATACTCTTTCAACCATAGACATCCTATATAATTGGCTAGACCAGCAGTCGGTGGTCCACTTCCGGTACAATTAGAAGCCATCTTAAAATGACAGTTTACATGTTAATCAAATGGGAGCGATTTGTGGCCAAATAGTTCTCAAGATTGCCGCCAGGTTGACAGGTAAGCATACTAGCCTTTAACACCAAATGATTACTAAATTCCCTTATGCAATCACTTCGTATTGTTTCTTTTGTTTAATACCATGCTGCACAAGCTAAAACCATATCAAACAATCCAGTAAAATATTTTATTGCATTAAAAAAGCATAAATTAAAACACCAAATCGCCATCTTGAAATGGGCCGGTTGAGTCTTCAATTTGCTACGCTCGCGCCTGTGCGGAGGTATAGGAGACTGCTAATCTAGCCTACTATAGGGGTTTAATATCAATGCTTTCAACTCACAACCCATGACGTTTTCCACGATACCGTTCAAGAATACCAATTCCTTCGAAAACGAAAACGACTTCGTTTTCAAATTGCGTTTTCAACTCATCTCCCACGAACTCAAGAATTGGGGTCCAGTCCTTATACCGTCGTTATACCATGGTTATACCACCTATACCCAGGATGTACATGAATCCGGGTCTAGATATTTTACATCCTATATTGTTACTGCTAATACCATAGAATTTAAATCAACTTTGATAAAAATATTATATTTTAACAAATAATTTTGTAATTGAACTTGAAAAAGTAATGAGATCACACACATAACAAAAACTTGTAGAAATACAGCCAAACCTTACACACTCAAAAGGAATGAGATCTAAAAAAAGGGCCAAGCTCATCTACCCTTCCACATAAACGTACAGTGTCCCATAACAGCATCCTCGAAAAGCTTGGCAAAATAGAATTTGCATGTTATTACATTTAAATTAGTAATTAGAAAAAAAGAACTTGGATAAACTATTACGTTAAATTAATAATCGCAAATTCTATTTTGCCAAGCTTTTCGAGGATGCCGTTATGGGACACTGTACGTTTATGTGGAAGGGTAGATGAGCTTGGCCCTTTTTTTAGATCTCATTCCTTTTGAGTGTGTAAGGTTTGGCTGTATTTCTACAAGTTTTATGTTGTAGCCCCACCCGTTTGGTCAGAATTGGCCCAAATGGCACGAAAATATCGCACAAAAAGTCAAAAAACTTATATTAAAAACTTTATTTCTATAGATTCTGGCTAACTTTTTCAACTTTTTCTTTCAAAAGGTAGGTACTACATCACCATGACCTTAATGTCCATGTATAATATGAACGTTGTAGCCCCACTCGTTTGATCAGAATTGGCCCAAATGTCACGAAAATATCGCACTAAAAATCGAAAAAAATCGTAAAAGTACGATATTCATGAGAAATATTTCTTCGATTGTACCCAAAAACAATACACCTCTAAGTTCAGAGATTTCGAAGGTCCTGTCAAATTTTCATCAAGATCGGATATGCGGTTTGCCTGGTAGAGAGTTAACAAACAGACAGAAAAACAAACAAACAAAAAAAAAAAAAAAAACACCCGAGCTAAATTTTTTGGGGGTCAGTGAAATTGAAGTCTTCGCTTTGCTCATCCAATAAATTGTGACATATCAATCTAGTTGAACGTTGTAAATGCAATTATAGATGTAACACGGTGAGCTAGCAACCGGCAAATTAACGTACCCGTATTAATACATACATCACCCCTTTCCAAATTGATCAAACACCAAGTTTAAATTAAATATTTCCATTTAAAAAATTATCTGACATTGGATATCTAGGCCTACCTTTCAAAAACAACAACAAAACAACAATACAAAAACAAAATAGCACAGCTTTCATAATAAAGAGATCGATTATTTCAATCTAACTAGCTGTGATTTTGATCGATTTTATTTTGTAACAAAGTTTTCTATTGGTCACTATGGGATTGTTGGGGGCGGAGCCTCAAGCCGTGAAAATGGTCCCAAGACTACCGATTATCGTTTACCCCAAGTCACCGGTGACATAGAATGAGCGACTCGACTCACTTCTCGACTCGAAACGAGTGGTCTCAAGACTTGGCTTCCAGTAGCAGGGTTTGGTGGGGGGGGGAGAGGCATCACAGACCGCGATCTTCCCACGCCACGGCTCTGTGGCACTAATGCTCGCGAGGAATGTGCCTGTATCAACACTGACGGCAATCGGACCATGGATGATCGGACAAACGTGTTGCTGTTGAGTTGTCTTTGATCGTGTTTGATAAGCCCGGCTGCAAGCGATAGCGTCCATGCCTACGAGTGCCAGCGAGACAGATGCGGAAATAAATTATCTCGTAGCAGAGCGGTGTCATCTGAGAATAAGATACGCGTTCTATCCAACTCACAGCTGCCCGGGCAGTACGCGTCGGAAAAGAATGTGTAATGTAAATAATATTATGTTTCTACCGATTTACGTAATCCGCAATCACAGTGCATAGGATTGTTGTTCCTGGGCTTATCTTATTTCCCAGGTTTATCTTGCGACGAGAGCGATTGTGAATTTTTTATGACAAAAAACATAGATTTGTTTTGACCTTTTGTAACGAAATGCCCTCTAGCTAATTATTTTGATGCCCGTATAACTATAATAAATTTCCCTATAGGGAAATAAGGGTAATTAAATCGATTAATGGGAGTATTATTGATTTATTCAATAATTAAATGATTAAAATATAGTAATAAAGTCGCTTGCCATCATATTTGATAAGCAAATGATCGATTGAGATGCTGTAATTAGGCATTCCAATCAATGGTTAATCAAGTGAATTAAGGGTAGTAAATGAGAGTTTTTGGTAAATTAAACTAGCTCAATATATAGGTCTTGTAATGACGAATCGAAATACGTTTGATTTGGATCAAACCAATGTTTAATAAGAGGGTAATTGAAGATATTGTATGAAATCTTGGCTATTCGAATAGCATTAGGTTAAGAAATCATGGACATTATCTCGCTTGGCTAAACTCGCCCCGTCTGACTGTCGCCATATGGCGTACGTGGGAATGCACAAGGGCGTACGTGCAGTTTTGGAGTAAACAACCAGGAATGTTAGTCGAGAAGAGCAAATAGGTGTTCAAAGTTAGATAAATATCATGAACAAGGTCGTGGAGACCAGGGCTAAAATGACCAATGTTTTAGTGTTTTCTACTTATGAAGGAACTATACGTGGAGTCGAGGGTGGGAGAGAGCCACACCTGACAGCTTGAGTACTTAAGGGAGGCAGGGCCTAAATGAGAAAGAGTCTTCACTGAACAGTGCACGGAGGTGTTAGTCTTGCGTTAGTCTTGTGAAATCGCTCCGAACATGGGGTAACGACGAGTGTTTATAACTATGAGTCTAGTGTGATTTATCCACTACTCCACTAATTAAGACAGTGAAATGTGCGAGTACCCGGTTTATTCTATTGGAAAGTGATTTTAAAACTTGTCAGTCAAATGTATTTCGGAGTGAAACAAGCGTGTTCGGACGGGAAGGTAACGAGAGCCACAATGTGTAATTGCAGTGTGTGTTATCCATCAACGTAAATTTGATGATAATCACTGTCACGTGTTGTCATCGGTACCAGCTCAAAACGACCAGCTATTCATGTCGTTCTCCGGAGCCTGTGCACCCCTATTCACCGTAACAACGCACAACCCATGAAGATCAAGACGCCGTACCCCCTCCCCCCTACAACATCGCCAAGAAGACGACAAATAGATGAGTACAAGGACAATTCAAATTAATCTTTTAATCTTTAAATTCATGTAATTAAGTAATTAATCATAATATTTTGCATGACCTCAGAATTGAGAGTAGAAGGATAATAATAAGTGGATAGATTATAAATAACTGAGCTCAGTGAGGTAGGTAGGAACCTGTTGATTCTCAATCGTTAACAATATACAGGACAATGGAAACTTTTAACTATTTTATCATTGTAGAATTTGGATCACCCACTGCCTCCTAGATGTTCGTCGTGGCTCCTCGTTACCTGCCTGTTCACGCGACGGGTTTTTGATTGTTGAAGACAATTCGCACTTTTTTCCCACAGCGCTAGTTACCGTCCCAAGAGCTTTCTTTTGTTTTCGTTGTTTACATACGATAAAAATGTCATCATGCCAGAGTTGAGCTGTATTTTTCTTCATAATAGGCAATGGTGCGTGCAAGAAGTTGTAAGATACCGGGATGCCATTATCTAACTAAAACAAGTAGGTCTTTCTTTGCATGAACTACAGGGAAATAAGGAAATTGTGCCACCCAGGTCCCCCCCCCAGACTCTCATTTATCACGCGCCACTGCTTGATGGAAATAACAAAAAAGTAATATTGTTCAGCTCGTGGCCTAGTCAAGACTAGGGCCCAAGTAGGCTATACCTAAGCTATTGATTTTTAATATGATTAGGAATAGGAGGCATAGGCCCTTTAGATAAAAATAACATGCCTATTAGCCCTTGCCTTATATTATCAAACAACAAGTTATCAATATCTACTTTTTGTTTAATTACCAGCATAATAAACTAGATAAATTTGTATATTACTATTTTGCAAACCATGATAAGTGATGTACGTATACAAAATACGATCTAAAACAACAGTAAAATACATAGGAGATGACATTTAATATGACAACAACATCAAAACAAAAGAAAGCTCTGGGGACGGTAACTAGCGCTTTGGACAACAATTAACACTGTGCGCGTGGACAGGCAGGGAACGAGGAGCCACGACGAACATCTAGGAGGCAGTGGGATCACCTATGCTCCCTAAATCATTAGGCCTGTAAGAGAGATATTTAATTATTAATATTAAATTTAAGGATAAGAAGCAGTGCCAACATCAGAGGCGGTGGGGGAGCTGTCAGAAAGTAAGTTTGTTTATCAACTGTTTTTTTTATTATTAATTTGGAATCTCGTGACTCTGGGCTGAGCTAGGCAACACCGGCATGATCGATCAAATCACATATATTTAATTGTGGATTTGCATCTCGCGTAGGGGCAAGTTAGGTTACAATTGGCGCCCAACGTGGGGCTCGAATTATTACTAATCGCCCGTGATAATTAATAATTAATTAATAGAAATAAAAATAATAATATAACATGGATAATTTGACTGGGTTAAATCAGCTTATTGGGGGGTTAGAAGGGGACAGTAACGAATCGTCGGGGGATTCAGTGGGGGATCACTCAGATCAAGGTACAGGGGGGGATAACATTACCAATGCAGGGGATACGAGGGGAAACAGTTCACCTCCAATAGGGCTAGGAGATGAGGGGGATTCAATGTTTCACGAAAGTGTACCGGACGTTCAGTTAGGGTTAACAGGGTACGAAGATACCGTCCCGCTGCCTGGGGGCGTGGGTTCAATGGAACCACAAAATTTTAATAATAATGTCACCGAAAATGAGTCTCAAGATATGCCTGTGTGGGCACGAATGATGATGGCAAATATAATGAAAAATCAGACTGATTTTCAGGCAGAGATATTAGCTAAATTTGACAATCTATGCAATGTCTATGATAATATGCAAGCAAGTTTTGAGGCCAAACTCGATAATATGGTTGCAAGTCATACCAAGATGACGGCAAGTATAAACAACATATTCGATAATCAGGCTGTTAAAATCGATAACCAGGTTGCAATTCAAAATGTGGTTAAAATTTGATGATAATCACTGTCACGTGTTGTCATCGGTACCAGCTCAAAACGACCAGCTATTCATGTCGTTCTCCGGAGCCTGTGCACCCCTATTCACCGTAACAACGCACAACCCATGAAGATCAAGACGCCGTACCCCCTCCCCCCTACAACATCGCCAAGAAGACGACAAATAGATGAGTACAAGGACAATTCAAATTAATCTTTTAATCTTTAAATTCATGTAATTAAGTAATTAATCATAATATTTTGCATGACCTCAGAATTGAGAGTAGAAGGATAATAATAAGTGGATAGATTATAAATAACTGAGCTCAGTGAGGTAGGTAGGAACCTGTTGATTCTCAATCGTTAACAATATACAGGACAATGGAAACTTTTAACTATTTTATCATTGTAGAATTTGGATCACCTATGCTCCCTAAATCATTAGGCCTGTAAGAGAGATATTTAATTATTAATATTAATTGAAGGAGTAAGAAGCAGTGCCAACATCAGAGGCGGTGGGGGAGCTGTCAGAAAGTAAGTTTGTTTATCAACTGTTTTTTTTATTATTAATTTGGAATCTCGTGACTCTGGGCTGAGCTAGGCAACACCGGCATGATCGATCAAATCACACACATTAAATTGTGAATTTGCATCTCGCGTAGGGCAAGTTAGGTTACACTTTTTAAGATTATTTTACACAATGTACAAAATGTCTCTTTTGCGCGCGATTTTTCGATATTGCCGATATTAGCACGATATTTTCGATAATTATTGTATCGCGATAAAAATGAACGCGGCCGATATTATCGCGATATATTTTCGGAAAAATGGTGATTATCGATATGAATTTAATTATCATAACGCAACCCTAGTTATTTGCGGCTACCACATAGCTGGTGGGTCACCAAAATCCCGATAACACTGATTTAATAGTAAAAAGATTTGTTAAATGCCGTATCCTCGCCTACAACCTTGTTCCCCGAGATATCGAGAGGCCTGTGGGGTCATGGCGTCTCGTAGGTCCGCGTTCCCTGGTCTTGAAATAGCACACGAAGGACTCTCTTCTGTGGAGCAACCCGCTCGGTTTCTCGTTCTAGCCCAAGTGGAAGAGATGCACGTTCGCATCCCTCTCCTGACGCTCCCCATACAACTCTCGTTGTTCGTACCATATGTATTGTGACATAGCTGGACATCACTCGTTGTGACATAGATGCGGGCTTCCCATTGGTGGTTGGGCAAGAAACAGGTGAGCTCGGCTCGCCAACGCAGCCGGCCAAACCACATTCCGATGAAGCGAAACGGCCCTAGATGCACTTTGAGACACTGAAAAATCCACACTGTGGGTACAACGAATTTCACCGTTGACCCTAGCCACTTTGGCCTTGAACACAAGCCCTGGTCCCACTACGAAGCATTAGCCATGCATGACCACTGTAGCTCCCTGTCGTAGGCTAGGCCTAATTTGCATATCTTATGCGAATTATCGGACATTTACATTACCCAAAATATTACACATACATATTTGTAAAATAAAACTGTCAGTCTAGGACGTCTTCCCGCCCTAAATCTTTGAAATTTTATATTTGCATATCGATATTAGCATACAGTGTATTTGCATACGTAGTTAATTATGGTAAGATTGATTGAGGTAATGATGAATTTTCTTGTTGATTAAGATGTGTAATTAAAACTTGAGTAATTTCAAATCATCACTTTGGTCATTGTTCACTTTGGGCCGACCGTAGAGAGTTCAAGGCAATGGAAGCTTCGAGATGTTATTTTCGTGTTTTGAAACAGCAACAAGGCTAGGAGGCATAGAAAAAAGTCGATTCTTCGAAACCGTATGAAAGGAGTTGAATTGGAGAGGCGACGAAAGTCTACGGGAATATAATGAAATATTGTGGAGCTAATCCTAGGTGTCGACGGAGAGTCTGGGTATTTTCTGCATGGATGAACTAGTGGCCTAAATTTGCTGATGTTATCTGTGTTCGGAGAACGAGCTACGCAGTAGATGCAGGTGGAGTGGGGTTTAAAGTACGTTGCAAGGTATCTTATCTTTGTTTTCAATAGGAAAGTCCTAAGTCCACTCGTGGTTGGGATGCTGAGAAGGTTTTAGTTCACTTGCAACAAACACTAGATTTTATTGGAATTCTTAGAACCTGAAAAGCTACGAGGGGGTGGAGCTAGTTTAGCCAGTGACTCGAGGAAGGGCTTGTGTTTTTCTAAGTTAGTGGTGTTGTGATCGGGTCCTGAGGTGGACGTTTTGTCGTGTCGGGGACCTTCGGGTCGAGTACAGTCGGTTAGATCGAGGCAACGACGCCTGTCGGTTTTCAGGATGACGTTCCTATAAATAAATTTTAGAGGACATACCAAGCTTCGGGGTATGCTTCCGATCGAGCATCTGAGTTCGGAAAGTGAAGTGTTGTTTATTATTGTTTAATCGGAAATTGTGGTTGGTTTGGTTAGTAATGAGATTCAAATCAGTTAATTAATTCTATAAATTGTAAAGTCAAAGGAAAGTCAATTTTTATCAATCTGTGTCGTCGAGTGATAAATAATATCACATATTAATCTTCAGTAAATAACTACGTCATCATCGAACATTTTTATCAATCTGTGTCGTCGAGTGATAAATAATATCACTTAATAATCTTCAGTAAATAACTACGTCATCATTGAACATTTTTATCAATCTGCATCGTCGAGTGATAAATAATATCACATATCGCCAGTGAAAATTCCATCAAGATCCATAGTGTTAAACCAGTTCCATAGACAGAATAATTCCACATCTAAAATAAACTGTGTAATTTACCGGACCATTAAAGAAGCCGCTGGATATACAACAAGACAATAGCCCTAGACGTGTATACCCGTCGGATTCCTCTGATCCCACATCAATAATCATCGCCCTCCCCTACGACACTTGGATTACTTCGAATCGACAATAGTTGGCCGAAGGTGATGTACATGCCATGAGGCATTATTGATTAATCTTTTATTTTTTAAACAATTTGATTTAATTGTATAACTTCTCATTTTGGTGGGGTATTCTTAGGTTCTTCTAACCTAAAAATTAGTTACTTGAGCTCAATAGGTAGGGCAAGGGTTATTGTATTGATAAATATGAATCGTCAATAGTGAACTTAAGTATGTTCAAAATTATGACGTAATCATAATTCCATTATCTCCCGAATCACTATCCTGTAGCTAATAACCATAAACATAACATAAGCATTATTGCCGGTGGATAATAAGGAAAGCCTGTGGAAGTAAGCAGTTCCTAGCCATTGGACAGGAGGGAGAACCAGATTTGCATTCAGGTAATTTAGTACAGTACTGAAAATAATTAAATCAGTTTTATTTAATTATTTAGAATTAATTAAAAGTTAAATTATACTTGGTAAATTTTTCTTAGATTATTGTGTTCACGTATGAGCTAGTTAAACTTCTATGTAATTTTGTAACCAGATCCCTGGAGGCCAAGTCTTGAGACCACTCGTTTCGAGTCGAGAAGTGAGTCGAGTCGCTCATTCTATGTCACCGGTGACTTGGGGTAAACGATAATCGGTAGTCTTGGGACCATTTTCACGGCTTGAGGCTCCGCCCCCAACAATCCCATAGTGACCAATAGAAAATTTTGTTACAAAATAAAATCAATCAAAATCACAGCTAGTTAGATTGAAATAATCGATCTCTTTATTATGAAAGCTGTGCTATTTTGTTTTTGTATTGTTGTTTTTGAAAGGTAGGCCTAGATATCCAATGTCAGATAATTTTTTAAATGGAAATATTTAATTTATACTTGGTGTTTGATCAATTTGGAAAGGGTTGATGCATGTATTAATATGGGTACGTAAATTTGCCGGTTGCTAGCTCACCGTGTTACATCTATAATTGCATTTACAACGTTCATCTAGATTGATATGTCACAATTTTTAACTACCAAATCAATAACAAACTGTTTTGATCGTCTCAAGTCGACAAAGTTCACAAGTCACCACCAAATACCTCGTGGTTTGAAACGTGAAAAAACATTCGTTCCAAGTCACCGTGCGACTCGTGAACTTGTCCCCAAGACTACCGATTTGGCGATTTTGAGCGACTTGGAGGAATTTCTCGTTTCAGAACGTGTGTGAGTTGAAACGAGTGGTCTCAAGACTTGGCTTCCTGATCCGGGCAACACAGGGTCTGAATCGTTACAAAACAAACAAAAAATAGAGGGCATAGGCTAGGGCTGCACCGCCACAGTGAACTGTATTCGCGAAAGGCAAGGTCCTCTAGATCTCCGCCTAGCGGAGGATCGTCTAACTCTAGAGGCGAGCTCTGGCAATCATCGTCGGGGACCTTGCCCCCTTCCCTTGACGGCCCCCTTGCGACGATGACAATGACAATGACACAACGAACGATGACAAAGACGATGACGCCTGCGACGTGAGAAACCCCCCTTCCTCCCCTTACCCGTGGCTGGTTCTGACCAGCATGGGCCCTCTCCTCCCCACCCCCCTTAGGCTAGAGTGGTGCATTATGACCTAACGGTTGACGCGTCCTTAATCCAAATAAACCAAAAAAAAACTCGCAGCAGCGAATTAGAAGCCATCTTGGTGCCTAATTTTACAATGTTGTTATGGGCAAACATGTGCAATCCTTGACATGCACATTTAAAATAGTCTTAATATAAGCATTAACTACGAAACATGCCGTGTTGTGCATCAATTAATTGCACACGACAATCCGATCAAGAATTTAGACTTATCGATCCACTGTTTCATCAAGAAGACGGGCGAAATGATACCAGTTTGAAAGACGGGACAACTGGACTCTCAACTTCTGATTTCAAGACTGAGGTTAGTTTTCTTAAAATACTTTGGCCTTACCTACCTAGGGCCAGTTATTATTGGCTACCTAGGCTACTGACTAGGCCCTAGGCTTATTTAAATGTTTAGGGTTTTGCTCCCATGTCAATTGAAGGGCTAGGGGCTAGGGCCTAGGCCCTATGCCCAAGGTCCCACAGTATTTTGGGTACTCTTTCGGATGGTATGCCCCAACTTTACAACACTACGCCAACATGGCGGTCAGTACTAACCTTTTTCACTAAAATACTCCACCTACAAAACCTTTAACGTTGCTAATTTAAATATAAAACACTTTCAGAGGAAAAGTACTTTCGTTTGAAATAGCGACGTTAAAGGTTGAATTGTTTTTAATGGAAAAAAACAGTGTTGAAAAGTTGGGGCATACCATCCGAAAGAGTACCGTATTTTGAGGTTACGTCGTAAGCCTAGGTCTAGGCCTACGATAACCCAAAGCTAGGACTGATCTTAGTACACGCAAATAGGCCTAGGCCCTAGGCGACGTAATTTTGTAATAATTGGATTTCCAAAACAGGCCTATGCCTAGGCTAGGCTCTAGACTAGGGCCTTGACCGGCACCTTAGGGCTAGGCTTAGGCTTGGCCCTAGGTAGATCGCTAGGCCTAGCCTGGCATAGGCTCTGTACCCTGATGCCTATATTTTTACGTCCGATTGTAACACTAAGCCTAGACTACTTTAAAGGTGCGTTTACTGTTCGGCGTTGCTCGCGAAGCGAAGGGTACTTATTCGGCTAGGGGGGTCCAACTTTTATATACACTGTAACGGAAAGGATTTCGGGTGCGCTCTTATCGATTGTATCCTAGAACTAGCGCGGCGCACTGTAGCCAGCGGATAGTTCGGCTAACCTAACGAAAGTACACCTTTAACATATTAGTAATAACGCAATAGCAGTGTTAACAAGGTACATAAAAGTTGGACCCCCCTAGCCGAATAAGTGCCAAGCGAAGGGGCAAAGTTGGCAAAGGCAAAGGCAAGTTCACCTCGAGTCCGCAATACTTGTTATATTCAGATTAATTTTAGGACGCCGTTTTAAAAGAAAACATGGCTAATCGTCATTACGAATATTATTGTCACGTATATAAATATAATGTGGAGTCGGGGCATGGGCGGAGAAATTTATTTCCTTGTCGCAAAGGCAAAAAAGATGAACTTAGTTTATGTTTCTTGCGAGGCCTCGCGCGTTCGATTGAAAACTCACGCTGATTGGTCAACGCGCCTTCGCTTCGCGAGCAACGCCGAACAGTAAACGCACCTTAATGTTTTGTAGGCCTAGGCCTATCCATTCTGATTGATTCACTTGCGAGGTGATACTAGGCCTAGGGCTATACAATGATACGTTGGACATAAAAATTCACTGTGTAAACCGTTCGTTGGGAGAGGCCAATCGCCTTTTCCATTTTTGGCGAAACTCCTTTTCGGTTGAAATTCTTTTGTAATGGCCTACTATTTGGCCTAAGGTTTGGTAGTTTTCATGTCAAAGGGTGTATTTTGGAGTATTTTTGTGACAGAAATTATGATTTTTTTTTGGGCCCCCCCCCCCCCCCCCCCCCAACAGTGCCACAACCGAACAAGTTATGTTTACATGGCATCGCTGATAGGCTAACCGCTATGCTAACCGACTCTCC
Source organism: Sweltsa coloradensis (assembly GCA_024449915.1). NCBI lineage: Eukaryota > Metazoa > Arthropoda > Insecta > Plecoptera > Chloroperlidae > Sweltsa > Sweltsa coloradensis. The sequence goes on along the minus strand of JAMZAV010002277.1, from coordinate 118,591 downwards.
AATGATGCTTGTAGGTCCTATCTAGGCTTCTTAAGATTTAATTTCATCCAATTGTTTTCAGATAGGCCTGCAGCCTGGAGATTCTGAGACGTCCAACTTCATTACCCTGACCACAACTATTGCAAGATAAAGAAAACTGATAGGCCTACATAATGACCAGGTTTGTACAGTTCTATGCTTAGGCACTAGATAATCTATGTTGCTTTATTAGCACATGGGTCAACTTTCCATACTGGGAACTGGGAAGTATAGTCCCACGGATATTCCGCTGTCTAGGCTTAGCACTCATCGCCAGTGCTGTAATGCGAGCCCTGATCCATGTTTTCAGCAAAATGAGCTTAACAGTAGTGGGTTGAATTTGTCTAGCACAAGTTACAAAAAACTTTGTCGTAAGTTGCGCACAAAAAAATATTGCTTGCCTCTCACCTTGCTTGTAGGGGTGGTACGTGTAAACGTTAACCGATTTTCCACTATTTTTGTTGAAAGGTGCATTCCGCTGAACTGTATTTTGTCACGAACCAAATCGTTGTTCATATACCGGGCTATATGCGTGAGCGGCGAAGTAGTCTCTTATTATGAAAAAGTAAATGCTCCTGTTGGCCCTACACTTACATTTTTAAATACGATAGCACAATGTCATTTCATGTCACAAGTTGACACTGCTCTCTAGGTGTAGGTGCAGGTCCACTGTTGTTTAATTAATGTCCAGGTAGGCCTACTGGTAGGCCATAGGCCCTACAGCAAGGGTTACCTAAAATATGATATGACCTAATCCTTCATGTTTTTCCTTCTGTTATAGGTTCTCTCTCTAGATTGGGAATGGGAGGCCAGGCCTCTAACTATAGCACAGTGAGCTTCTCCGGATCGTACCCCTGCAACCGCCCCAGGTGCAAAACTAGCCCTATGCACCCACCTATCAAGACGTTCACCGCTGAAGCCACAGACTTCACCCACCTCATCCATCATCACAACAACAGCTGCCTCACTTCCAACGTGGTCTACCAACTTAATGCCCTCAGTGTCCTGCAGAATATGTAGGCCTCACCTCAAACGAACTGAAAACCCTCGACAGCTAGCCCCCCCCCCATCAAAGTGTTGAACAGATGGATCCTGAAAAACCTGTGGCCCAGCATGCTGTTGAACATCACCTGTCTTTCAAAGACAGTTTCATTACCACAATCATCAAGGCGCTTCCCGATGACTGCAAGCAGATGAAACTCAGAAACTGGGAACTGTCACGTCTCACACCATCAGATCCCGCCAGCTCCCTATAACCTGACCAACAGATAGCAAGCATGCTCTGCGTAACTCTGGATGTGCCGCAAATGTCTATCCTTACTTTTTTGTGTCAGAAAATGAATATATATCTACTTAAATTTTTGTACCAACAGTAGGAACAGTAAAGCAGCAGGTAAAAAAAGAGAAATATTGAGTATGTAATAAATTGCAAACAAGTTTATAAAAATTGAGTGAAATTTGAACATGCGACCCTCAGCATAGAAATACCTCTCGTTAACCACTACTCAAAAGTGAGCGATAAATATGTTGCAGGTTTGCACATAAGTAAGTTAATAAAAGGTTGCTGTTTTCCATATCTAGAAATACTCTTTTAGTGGTAGAATAATTTATTTGTGTCATTTGGGACTGGTTTTTGCTTGCATTTTTTATCATCTCCAAACATTATCGCCAGAGACAATTAGACCACTTTAGGATATTGTTCAGGAAGGATATGCTAATGTCTATCTGGCAACATTTCCACAAATTTCACATTCATGTTTCCTACATAAGCTTGGCAAAGTAGGCCTACTATCAAGTATGACATTCTCTCTTTATGGCACATGTATTGCCAGTTAATTAAAAAAACAAGTAGGATATGAAAATTTACTCTGATAAGACAGCCGCATATTATCCTTCCTTAACAACAATTGTTGTTGAAATTATTTCACAATCTTTAGGGGGGAAATATTGGTTCAAAAGCATTCCAGAATAAACCTTCGAATTCCGCATTGAAGCTTTGTTTGACAGTGCATTCATTAGCCTTATTGGGTCATTATGTTAAAATGTTTGCATTTATTTTTTTACTAAATATTAGGATGTTTTTACTTGAACAAAAAAATCCTTTTACTTAGGGCCTAAATAATATTAAGGATCCTGTAAAATTGCCATCACCATCTCAGTGGTGTAGTGTAGGCATAGGCCTACTTTAAAATCAATATTTTTTTAATTGGCACATTTGATATAGGCCCTAATCAAGTCGCAGATATTAATCATCCACATAATCACAAAAATAATTATGTAGGCCTACAATTATAATAAATTATGTTAAAATGCATGTTTATTGATTCACTGCCTGGTGATTTTTGCAATGTATGACAATAGTATTTTTGCATTTCAAATACAAACTTGTCTATGTATTTGTATCTTGTATTTGAAAATACTGAGTTTTGAAGTAGTACCTACTATTTTGTATTTCAAATACAATTTTTTGAGTTTTGCCCATCTCTGGATACCTATATTATGTATATATCAATTGTCAAAGAGAATAAAGACTTATCTAATTGTATAAGTGTTTGTATACCTAGCCTACAGTTTCTGTATCCTTTTGTTTAGGCCAAGAGTTTAACTTCTCATAGCTAGGCTTAACCATTTGAAGGCATGCTATTTCTTGTTATGTATTAGCCTGCAGCGGTCTAGCCGGTTCCCACACAAACACCGAAGTTCTTAACCTTCGGGTGTGGTCACGGGGAGAGTGGGTGAATGCTCTGCCCTGCGACAAACGTATACCGCTGGCTAGAGCAGATGGAGGGTTCGAGAGCTAGTGTAACAGCTTCGTTCTCCTCGACGTCTGCTCGGCGGTCCAGGTTAGTGGAAGAACCTATATGACTGTCAAGGTTACACCATCCTTTCGGATGGGACGTAAAGCGGATTGTCCCCTTGGTACTTGTCGAAAGGAGTAGGCTATGTGCCGGTACCGTGTTTCCCCTCCACCCTTATATTCATACTTCATCCTCATCTATCACCACTCATTGGCAATATCAAATCAATTATGTATAATACATATTAATACAGGTCCTGTCAATTTGCAGTTGCAGGATACAAACCTCTAACCACATCCATTGTCAATAATGTATTCAGTTTTTGTAATACTGTATTATCATTGGTATTATGCAGCAATAAAGTAGGCTTATTCCAATCCTGCACTACACCATCCTTTTTTATGTTGGCTACTTTGGCTGAACCATATTTTATTGGTTCTCTGGATATCATAACTCTGCCTACCATACTGTAAGTGAAGAGGGAATTTTTGCCAAAAAGAAGGGGGGGGGGAGACAGTATTTGGCCTATTATTCATAAATTATAAAAATCCATTGTATTCAGCAATTATAGTTTGCCTTACTTATTAAGTAGGCCTATTGAGTAACATTTAACAGTAACACTTATGTAGGGCCTAATAATAAATAAATACAAATTAAAACCCTACTTCCAAATCCACTCCTTATTAAACACTATTATTATCACATGTGTTGCTTTGGGCACAAGGCATGTTGGTAATAAATTATCAGAAACAGGCTTTTAGAAATAAATTTTAAAATCGTAAGAAAAATTGCTCATGGATATACACATCATTCTATAACATAAGGAATTTGAAATTACTTTATTTTATTAATTACAATACTACAAATTACTAGCTTCATTACTATTGTGTTGCCAATTTTTATTATCTCGAAATGCACGCGATTCTTTTGTGGCCTCTACATCGTTATTTTGTGGTCAAGTTTTAGGGCACGCTATACAGATGTTCACTTGGATTTTTAAAATTCCCTCTATTTCTCGTGCATGTCACCAATATGGCCGCTATACATAGTGGAACGGGTTGCGACGACCTAACTTCGTGGCCACACGAGCGAGTTAGACGAGCCTCCGCCAGGTGGCGGAGATCTAGAGGACCTTGGCGAAAGGTACCCAGAATCAACAGGGTTCTACGTGGGTTTAAAGCAGCTGACGGTTATGAGCCAGAGTATTTTGAATAACTTAATTGGTGAGTTTATTATTTCGTTTCTTATATAATATATTTTGCATTATACTATTATTGTGGTAGTGAGTCCGGCAAAAACACGGGCTTGAGCCATGCACGCATGGTGTGTAGTTGGCTGCAGCCAGCAACCCGTAGCCGTCGAGACTACAGAGCGGTAACGTAGGCACCCCCACCCCTCAAACTTTGAGGCGGGCTAGCTCTTTAACGGCTCGTGCGTAAGAGCTCGGTATTTTACTGAGGTTATCAAAATCGTGTCTAAAATGTGTTTAATACATAAAAACGTGTTTTTTAAATTTACCCCTCTTTAATTACTACAGCCCAACTTTAACTAGGCCTAGGCCTATGACCCGGGACTTCAATTCCTAAGTGGTTTTATTTTCTCATGTCTAACGTAATCTTTGGATTAATGTGATGAATTAGTTGAGTTGAGACTATACACTGCACTTTTCAATAAAGAAAGCTATGTAGGTAACGTTATTTCGACGACTATTCAGTCGTCTTCAACGGGTTTAATGACATTTGACAAAATTTACAACAGTAAGAAAAAAATTCAAAAATTTAAACAAATACATACTGCTATCTCAATTTCTCAAGAAAACTCATGCCTACCATCTTATAAAAATAAAATCAGTTATGTTGCCAACTAACAATTAAGAAAAAAAAACACCTTTATAAGCTATGACTGGCTCTGGCTTGGAACAAACACTTTCCAGATAGAAGGAAAGTTAATACTAAGAGTACTAATGATGTTGTTCTTCACAACCATACAGGAAGCCTCTTTTAAGAATGATGATAGAGGAGTCGTTCCATTTCACATATAGTCCAAGAGCTAATTCCTGTAGGACCGATATTAACGAAATTGGCTCAACCCACTTAACATCTCAAATCTGACTTGACCACATGGTAGTATGCACATTTTGAAACATCTTTAGGGAGGATGTCACTTCGAATTGTGGTATACTTTTTTTTAGCAACCATTTAGTTTTTGGATGTGCGATCATTGAAAAGCTTAGTCGGTACTATCTTAAAATGTACATAGCCCGTGACACAGTTAACCGATTTTATTTTTTCTTACACCGATTTGTAGGTAATATGTTTAAATTGTTGTTTATAACCAATTTCTAATAGTCATAAGATTTCATTGTTAAAAAATACAGATATGGCGAAAATAGTATAAATAATTTTACTAAAATGTGATTCAAGCATAAGTTCACAAATTATTTTGGTCAGTTAGTGCTATGTTTTTATACATTATTAGGATTTATAAAACTAACTCATGGACAACACATATAAAAAATACGGATTATTGCACATTTGAGTACATAAGCGTTGAAGGCTGAGCATTTTCAGTGGATTGTACGCTATTTAACTATGATTTTCATCCAACTTCATTTTGCCATTGCTAGTATAGAATAACATTTTTAAAGTAGTTTCAACAAACAATACAATGAAAATGGTAAAATTGAATGATATTAAAAATGCAATTTAAAGATTTTTGCAGAATAGTCGATTTTATGGAATTTTCAGTTTCAAAAGTGGAAAAAGTGGAAAAGTGGGATTTTCACGTGACAAATTTATTTGCTGGCACTTATATTCTTGGAAAGTATAATTTAAAGGAGGACCGGCATGGCTAACCAAAGTTGATTTACGTCTGAAATAAGTACGATTACTGAAAAAAGCATTTCTCTAAGTCAACTCGTTTTCGAGATATTTGGTCTTCCTTTTTCGTCTACTAGTGTGTGACGTCACACTGGCCTAGCCATTCAGCCCCGATAGAAGCGGCAGTGTAATATCGCACGGCAGCAAACGTTCATTCTTACATCTGATACGCAATAAGCGACAGCATAACCAATTTTTGCATATATAGAGCAGAATATTCGCTTTAAAGTATGCCGCAAACAGAATTGAATTATGTTGTTTAGGGGCTTGCCAATATAATTTAATACAAAAATATGTGTTTTAACTTTTGCCTCCCGCACCGACCGCCTTGCGCTCAACGTGTTTAGGGCGAGTCCAGCAGGCTTCTTCCTCGCTCGCCACCGGATGGTCCATAATAAACGCAGGGCTACCCTAAGGGGCTAGTCGGGGGATAGTAGTAAAACGTGAAAGTTCATAGCATTTTTAAGAGAATCGAAACCAGCAAACCATGGTCCATGGTGCTATAATGATAATGCCAATACATGAAAAGGGCAACATTGAATTTGATGAGAATTTTGTGCATAATAGTTTGAGTAAAATCGTGCAACAGAGGAACAGGGTAGTTTATTATGCAATCGCTACTTGCTCACACCGTGAACAATTTTCGAAGCAGCCGGTAGCGAGTGCCGAAGATTCCCGGTGAGGCCCGAACCACATTGCACGGATGGTAGGTGGAAGCGAGGAGACAAAAGTTAAAACGCGTGTTATGTTTCATTAAATAATTGCCAATCCGCTAAGAGACATAATTCCAATCTGTTTGCGGCATGATCGTGCACGAATATTCTACTGTACGTATACGCATTTTGGTTATTCTGCCATTTATTGCGCGAAATATATTATGAAGAACGTTTACTGCCGTGTGGTATTATATTGCCGCCTCGATCATCTTCTAGTGGCTTGGCCAGTATGTCGTCACACGCAAGTAGACGAAAAGGCGTGCGCACAAACGGCATGTACCATGCTGACTGACAGCTCTAATGCTGGCACATAATGTCGTTAAATAGTATCTAGAATACTATATTAAAATTTACCATCACCATGTCAGTCCTCCTTTAAGAGGTTTTGAAGGTTCTCTGAAAATTTAATCTAATTCGGAGCAGTCATTTGTCATGGACAGCAAAGAAATTAACGCAGACATGTTCAAAAAATCGAAAACGTCCGAGGAAATGGTGCAACAATATTTCATTGGAGGTCACAAGCATAAAAAATTGGGAAAAGGTACTTTATGACCTAATGAACAATAATTGATATGATTACAATGAAGATTTTACTCCATTAACTCACAGGAGGTCAAAAAATTAAAATCTTTATAAAAACAATTTACTGTAAAAATTATATTTTTGGAATCTGTTTAATCCTAATTATTGGTTTATATTTATTCACAAAAAGTTTCAAATTTAGAAAAAAATTTTTTTTACAAAAATTCAAAATTTGACAAAATTTTTAGTATTTTATTTTTAAATATTTTTTTTACAAAATTTCAACTTTTTGTGAATAATTACATGATAAACCAATAATTATGATTAAACAGACTCCAAAAATTAAATTATTTCAGTAAGATTGTTTTTTATAAAGATTTTAATTTTTTGACCTCCAGTGAGTTAATGGAGTAAAATCTTCATTGTAATCCATATCAATTATTGTTCATTAGGTCAAAAAGTACCTTTTCCCAAATTTTTATGCTTGTGACCTCCAATGAAATATTATTGCACTATTTCCTCGGACGTTTTTGATTTTCTGAACATGTCTGCGTTAATTTCTTTGCTGTCCATGACAAATGACTGCTCCGAATTAGATTAAATTTTCAGAGAACCTTCAAAACCTCTTAAATTATACTTTCCAAGAATATAAGTGCCAGCAAATAAATTTGTCACGTGAAAATCCCACTTTTCCACTTTTTCCACTTTTGAAACTGAAAATTCCATAAAATCGACTATTCTGCAAAAATCTTTAAATTGCATTTTTAATATCATTCAATTTTACCATTTGCATTGTGTTGTTTGTTGAAACTACTTTAAAAATGTTATTCTATACTAGCAATGGCAAAATGAAGTTGGATGAAAATCATAGTTAAATAGCGTACAATCCACTGAAAATGCTCAGCCTTCAACGCTTATGTACTCAAATGTGCAATAATCCGTATTTTTTATATATGTTGTCCATGAGTTAGTTTTATAAATCCTAATAAAGTATAAAAACATAGCACTAACTGACCAAAATAATTTGTGAACTTATGCTTGAATCACATTTTAGTAAAATTATTTATACTATTTTCACCATATCTGCATTTTTTAACAATGAAATCATATGACTATTAGAAATTGGTTATAAACAATACTAATTAAAACATACAATTACCTACAAATTGGTGTAAGAAAAAATAAAATCGGTTAACTGTGTCACGGGCTATGTACATATTAAGATAGTAGTACCGACAAAGCTTTTCAATGATTGCACATCCAAAAACAAAATGGCTGCCAAAAAAAACGTATACCACAATTCGAACTTCGAAGTGACATCCTCCCTAAAGATGTTTCAAAATGTGCATACTACCATGTGGTCAAGTCAGATTTGAGATGTTAACTGGGTTGAACGAAACTTTTTCCGATGATGATGGTTCTCATAAACGTGTTTTTTTTTCTCTCTTACTGCTGTACCTAATTTGTCAAATGTCTTAAACCCGTTGAAGACGACTGAATAGTCGTCGAAATATCGTTACCTACATAGTTTTCTTTATTTAAAAGTGCAGTGTAGGCCTATAGTCCAACTAATTCATCACAAAAAATTTTCCCAAAGCTTACTACAGTGTAAATGACTTTATCACATCAACTGACCTACCATAATTTTAAATCAGTTTGTTGTTAAATGTTACTATATTTGAAATTTGTAAATTAATGTTCTTATTCATTTCTCTTTATCCAAGTTAATTAATAATGTAATATTGTAAACTTGCACTGTATCATTGGCTTTTGGTAGTAGCCTATATATTACCTAATATGAGAGACAATGTGATGAAAGATGATTATTTGTTAGTGTAGTGTATTTTGTATTATTAGTAGTGTATTTTATTATTAGTAGATGTACTGTATGTATAGTATTTATACATATACTATTTTGTAAACTTCATTAAGTTTAATACTTGTGTAAAACTAAAATGGACTACACGGTAAAAACTGTTGAAAACTGTAACTATTGTTATTTGTTGTTGTCCAAAATAAATTGAAATTGAAACATTATTAACCTCACCTGCTCTAAAAGTTTCATTATTATATTAATCTTTGAATTATTACAGTAATCTCTAACCGATTCAACTGATATAATACTAGGGAAACGCCAAAGTCGTTGTTAGACGAGTGAGTGAGCCATGTGTTGAGTACCCGGTAACATTCCTTTTCTTCCCCCTACCTTATAGGCATCCCTAGCCTATCATAGTAGACCATTAGGTGCTCAGGAAGCGACCCTCCCCCCCCCCCCCTCGAACTAATTTTCACTTTAGCAGTTTTGTTCAGAAACAAATCACGATTAATAATCCACCTGTTTGCCACTTGGCAGCTGGGGCGTTTGACCTCCAGGGGTGTCCAAAGTCGAAAGTTGCGAAACTTTGACCTGCTATAACGGTCAAAGTTTTTGATAAAATTCCAAGATTATTTTTAATTATCATTTAACACATTATTTTTGGTTTTTTAAAACAAAAGTGATTTCACTTTTTGTAAAGGGGTGCCCAAAATTAATAATAATCGATTTTACTGTTTTATACACTTTAACATTAAAGATTGGACATATAATCCGCATTAAAGCTTTATTTTATACATAAAATGAAAAAAAACACTGAATTTAAAAAATAAATTATGCAAAAACAATTCAAGGGCAGTCCAAAATGCTGGGTTTTATATTATTGCTAATATACAACTTTTTTTAAGTGCTAAAAATGTGTTAATGTTACTAAAATCAGTAAACCTGTCTAAGAATATGTATTGTATGTGGGCCTAGCAAAGAATTATAATTTCTATCAGGGTTGTCCAAAATTTTGAATTTTGAATAGGGTGAATCCGTCCGGAAAACCGGGATTGTCCGAATCAACTCTCGTTCCCGGTGTCCCGAAAATGCTTGGACACCTTTTAGTCCCGGATTGTCACAACAAAAAAATGCTCCATTTCGTGAAAATCGTAATTTTCACTTTTCAGTATCTGTGAGCGCGAAAGCGCCGTTCTTTTTAAAGTAACACTCGCGAGCGACAAGGGTATTTTGCAACGCGAGACGCGACCAAAGAGGCCGCCTCGCGCCCGCCCAACGGCCCAACCCACTCACTCTCGAAAGCAAGTTGACCTTGAGACAGCCTAGGCAGAGCTATCCTATGTGCAGTGCACGGGGGTGTTCGTGACTTCGTCAGTCTCGCTCTGATTGAGCTACTGTTCGTTGTGTTGTGTCTGTCGTGATATGTGCCCTGTGAGTAGGAAGCATTATGCGAAACCGAACGAAATGTTTGTTCAAGAAAATATTCGGCCGAGTGGCATCATTAAAAAGACTATTTATCATTTGCTGGGACCTGACTTTTCTACTGCACCACACTCTCAAGCAAAGGCCACCCCCAACCACTGTCTCAGATTCACTACAGGCGATCTGGGGGAAAATTACCTCAAAAAATTTTCCGCTCTCGGCGGCTGGGGCTTCGCCAGACCCCGGGTTAGCCCACGCAAGTCCATACAAAACGAAAGTACATGTGTCCGGTTTTACTTAGGATTATGGTCACCCTAATTTTGAAACTTTACCCTAGGAAAATATTATGAACAGATTTTGCTTTTGAGACATGGACACACGTCTAAACGCCTCAGATGTTAAATGACAAACATCATGCATGAGAAAACATGTTTCAACTGTGAGAAAACCACACTGTTATAAGTTCGAGGGGGTTATATACGTACAGATGAAAGAATGCCGCCAAAACAGTTTCATACTATTTGGGACTTTGACACCTGTGTGTACAATACAATCGAAGGTGATTATGTTTTGACATCATGTATGATGTTTGGTCTTGCAATAAATTAAAATGAATTTAATTTCTTAGAAAAAATATTTTAACATTATTTGCATAGTGACTTGGACACCCTACCGTCTAATCGCCCCAGCTGCCAATTGCAAACAGCAGAAATGAAAGAACGATTAATTTCCTTTAGAAACATAGGTACATTAGTCGAGGGGGGGGGGAGGGGGATTAAGAGTACCTGAACCCGTCTATAGGTTACAGTGGAGCAAAGGTTCTATACTCAAAGGTTATGCCTAAACTATGACCAAACTAAATACCCTATTATTTATACGAATATATTAATCAAACTTAAATGCAAATGTTCCCGCGTATCAATCATGACTCTCTCACTCGTCTAACAAGACCTTGGCGTTTTCCTAGCGAGTTGGCTAAAGCGCCCTTATAGCCGAAATGTGGGAGACGTGGGTTCAATAGTCGGAAATTTTGTATACTGGATGTATTTTTTAAATATTTACATGTTTGAAATGTATATAACGCAGTTTAAGTCCATCATCTGGACCAATGCTATGGAAAACATAGCCATGTACGAATACGTGAAATATGCAAGTTTACTCAATCTACGAGCCCGAATTGGGGGTACGTTGACGTCCAACATTCGATTTCCTTGGACATCACAGCCAGGTAAATAACAACAAAAAAATTATTTCAAATGAAACCATTGTTAAATAATTCATACATTTCGACGTATTTTTCAGTTTTTTATTCTGCAGGTTTAATGCAACAGATTGTGCTCATTTTGTAGCAGTTCTCAGTTACCTGCATGGATGTCCGTTTAAAATTTCAGCCAGTCTATTGGCCTTAGGCGAATGGACCGGACAGAAGACATTTAAAACATTGAACAAAACACACAGAATTAATCACGACCAAGCCAGAGTAGCGTTGTAAGACTACGTTCGCTGCGCTCACTCGTTCTAATTTGGTCAAACATTTTAATAATATATTATGTTTTATGTCACATCAGACTAGCAAATTCACAGAATGTCTCAGTCAGTTACCGAGTGCCTATTTTATTTAACATGTTTAAAAACTTAAAAAACTATAAATTATAAACCTCTGGGAATATTTAAAACTTCCATGTTTAATGCTCAAAAAAAATACAGTGTTCAACTGTTTACTTTTAGGCATTTTTCAAAGACGCACATATGTTCGAAACGAACATCAGGTTGCCGTAAACGTCAGTCAGTTACTGTACGCTGCATTGTGCACGCAATTTTATTTCTAATCTATTTTATCAAGTTGGAACTTGTTTACTTTTAAACTTATTGATTTGTAAATTTTGATACAATTGTCCAAAAAAATAATTTATCGGATTATTTATCAATGTCCATTTTTAATGCAAGTGTGTCTAAATGTCAGTCAGTTACCGTGAATTGCCACGGCAATTGAAAGTGGAACATTAGAAATCATACTTGACTTTTTTAAATTAAAATTTTAACTTTTTTGTACATTAAAAATATATTATTTCGATATTTTAATCAATTCAATATCGAAATCGGCCATATCGATATCGTATTGAATATCAATTTCTTGCCAGCCTTACTTTGTTTACTTGCATTATTGCACTTGCTGCAGTGTAGCACAATTTATTTTTTTCTGCATGCAGCATGATGCTTGCCTCTCATTTGAGTTTTGGTTAATTTCTGTTTCGTTGATGCAAGTATAGGCTGCAGAGGGCAGTATTGTTGCCCTATATATATCAGCCTTCCCGTCCTTTGGGCGAGAAAATAACAATAGAATAAAATGAATGAAATGAAAAAATATGAAATAAGCAGTTGATACTTCCACATCCACTAGTAGGTTCATATCAATGTAGTCTAGGCTAGGCTATTGTTTACTTACACAATCTCGAGGTGATTTATTCAACAAGGTGCTCGGTATTTGTAGAATGGCCATCTCGTAGGCTCTCTTCAGCAACGCTATGGAATTTTCAAGCTGTTTGTCAAGCTTGAGCATCTGAGCATTAACTGAAACATGATAGCCCAGGGTTACCTATGTATTAGTCCATGAGCCAGCTTATCATAGCCTATCATAGGCTAGAGTGGTGCATTATGACCTTACAGTTGATGCGCCCTTATACCAAATAAACTCAAAACCCTATCATTTATATATTATCAATCAACTGAAATGCATATATTCCCAGGTACTCAACACATGACTGGCTCACTCGTCTAAGGTATAACAACAAATTTGGCGTTTTCCTAGTCTAGTTGGCTATTAAGGAGCCTTTATACCCGGAATTTTGGTAACCTAGGTTCAAACAACGGCCAGAATACATTTTTTTTATTTCTGGATTATTTTATTAGGCCTATGTCTATGTTGTTGTATGTATGTAACATAACAAAAACTTGTAAAAATACAGCCAAACCTTACACACTCAAAAAAAATGAGATCTAAAAAAAGGGCCAAGCTCATTTACCCTTCCACATTTGCGCATTCTTAATTCATAAATGTACAGTGTCCCGTAACAACATCCTTGAAAAGCTTGGCAAAATAGAATTTGCAACTATTAATTTAAACGTAATAGTTCATCCAAATTCTTTTTTTCTAATTAATTTTAACGTAATGGTCATGCAAATTCTATTTTGCCAAGCTTTTCAAGGATGTTGTTACGGGACACTGTACGTTTTTTAATTAAGAATGCGCAAATGTGGAAGGGTAGATGAGCTTGGCCCTTTTTTTTAGATCTCATTTCTTTTGAGTGTGTAAGGTTTGGCTGTATTTTTACAAGTGTTTGTTATGTGTGGGATCTCATTACATTTTCAGGTTCCATTGCAAAATTATTTGTTAAAATATAATAATTTTATCAAAGTCGATTTAATTGCTATGGTATTACCAATTAACAATAGAATGAAAAAATATAGTGGTCTAAAGACTTGCTTTTTGTAAACAATGTAGGCGATTATTGTCACGTAACTATAGTTACTTGTTGATTGTATGCCTGTATAAGGCTAATTTTAAAACCTCAGTATTTTTTTTTACTTTTTCTTTCAAAGGGAATTACATCACTATTACCTTAATGTCCATGTAAAATATGAACGTTGTAGCCCCACCCGTTTGGTCAGAATCGCTGAGCAATTGAAACTGACGAATTAGATAGTAGTAGCCAGTAGTAACTAACATCCTTAAAGTGATTTTGAGCATGTTTCAAGTCATTTTTTCACCAAGAAGGAATGCTCGTACCCCAACCAAATTTGGCATGTGTTGTCGGATACCTAAATCCCCTCGATTTTGATAGTTTTCAAGTTCACATCACGTTTCATGACGGCTGGGTGACACCTCGAAATCACCCCAACTCTGCTTGCTGTATATGGTGCCTGAGTGTGTAGCGCACCGCGGCTTGGCTGCGGCGCCCTAACGGGTACCTAGATGTATGTTGTGTACCTATGGTCTATGTTCTAAATAGAACATGTTTTGAAATGCATACAATACTATGGAAAACATAGCCAGTACGAAATACAAATAATAATTGCTAGGTTTATTCAATTTCCGAGCAGAATTTTGGGTAACCTTGAGCGTGCAACATCTGATATAGGACTACCTTGGTCACTGCATGCAAACATGATTTGTTAAAAACTATTTGTTCACAAACAAAAAACATTGTCAATAAATGAAATGTGACGTTCTCATTGGATGAGCAAAGCGAAGACTTCAATTTCCTTTTATGTTTTTTTTTGTTTTTTTAATGGAAAATAGCTAGGGTGTTTTGTTTTTTGTTAGTTTTTTGTCTGTTTGTTCGCTCTCTACCGGGCAAACGGCATAAGCGATCTTAAAGAAAATTGGAGGGGACCTTTGGAATCTCTGAACTTAGACTTGCCACGTTTTTGGGTACAATCGATCAAATATTTCTTATGATTATCGTACTTTTACGATTTTTAATGAAATATTTTGGTGATATTTTGGAAACAGCTACTCCGATCTTGATGGAACTTTATGGGAACGTTTAAATTTTGAAATTATATATGTTATGATTTTAGAGACATTTAAAGAAATATTTCTCATATAAATCGTACTTTTACGATTCCCCCCCCCCCCCCGGTTTTTAATACAATATTTTCGTGATATTTGGGCCGATTCTGACCAAACGGGTGGGGGTACAACGTTCATATTTTTCATTGACATAAAGATTATGGTGATGTAGTGCCTTTTGAAAGAAAAAGTTATTCAAAATTCATAGAAATAAAGGTTTTAATATAAGCCTTTTACAGGTGTATAATTAACAAGTAGCTAAAGAAAAAATAATGAGATCCCACTTTAAAACGTAATCATTGGACAGAAATATTTCAAAAAAAGCTCATCTATCAACGCGACTGGAAAAAGCGTTCACGAAGCGGCCTAGTTCAATTTTCAATTTATTATTTATTGTGAGTTCAAATCGTAACGGATTTTCTCAAAATGTTAACTGCACCCTGAGAATTTAGTCATTCATTTCTATAACAAGATGAGCCATGGTAAGCCTATAGTTAACCATGATGTCACCATTGAAGACTGTCGTAAAGAAAAGATGGAACAACAGTTTTTTCAGACAAGATGTGTGTGGGCAAGGAGAAGGTGACAGAAGAAAAGAAGTACGGAGAAGACAGACGGCATCCAACGGAGGTAGACAACCAACTGAACAGGAAGCATCGGAGGGAAGGGGAAAGGGTGTTTGCTACACTAAACATCATGACATTAAATGGAAAAATTGAAAAAATAATCGATATGATGAAATCTCGAAGAACAGATGTGTTAGGAGTTAGTGCGACAAAATGGAAGGGAGAAGGATCAAAGGACTTGAGAGATGGATATAAAGTGTGGTGGTCAGGAGGGTGTGAAGGGAGAAATGGAGTAGGCTTCATAGTAAATGAAAGAACAAAAAAGGAAGTAATTGATATTGTGAACATGGGTGACAGATTAATACAGATGGAAATGAAAAGATGGACATTAATACAGGCATACCTGCCAACTTTTCAAAACCAAAAATAGGGAGATTCAAATTTAACCCAAATTACACGGTATCGGTAGAGATGTGCAAAAATGGTGACAACGAAATTCGCGATTTTTTTTTTAAGTTGCAATAATCCCTTCAAATTCAATTTGCACATGAATCTCCTGAATTGTGATTGAATGGTACCAATTTCCAATTCGCGAATTTTTGCGAAATTTTAGTTGATACCGCGAACTAGTGGCGAAATTAGCAATTATGTCTTTAAACGCGAATTAGGTCACGAAAAAAAAAACAATTTCAAAGTTTTGGTGGAGGTGCTGGGTACGTAGTTGAATTTAAATTAATCCTGTCTGGTAGATTTGGTGGAGGTGCCGGGTAGCCGAAATTAATTCTGGTAAAAACTGTCGGAAACTTAAAAATGAAGGCTGAAATTGAGCTAAAAATTAAAACTGATTCCGAACTTCACTCTCATGTGCTTGTTTTTCTTTCAAATCATTAAAATCAGTCAAATTATCCTGAAACCTTTTTTTTTAATTTAAATTTTTTTATATATATATTTTTTTAGTTTTGCATGAGAAAATTGTGATTTTTGGTAAATCGCAACAAATCGCGAATTTTTATTTTAAGGCGCGAATTTTCAAACTTTTAAAAACCATTTTTGCACATTTCTAGGTATCGGTACCCAACAGACTCAAATATCAGCCATTTGAGGCTATCTAACCAAATCAAAATGGGGCAGGGGGCAGGGGTTGATTTAGAGAAGGTAGGTCACACTGAAGAAAATAGTGAAACATAGTTAGGTAGGCCCTAAGCCTAGCCTACCACTAGGGCTGTGACATGCAACACTTGGCCTAGGCCTAGCCCTATAGTACTGATTTTTTATGAATTAATAATAAGAATAGGCCTAATTGGATGAGCGTAGCGAGCGAAGCGAAGATTCCATTTCACTACACTGGAGAGAAAAATCCGGAATGTTTTTTTTTCTTTTTTCTTATTTTTGTCTGTTTGTTAACTCGATTCCGGCTAAACCGATATACTCCGATTGCGATGAAATTTTATGGAGGTCTTCGAAATCTCTGAACTTAGAACTGCCACGTTTTTGAGCACAATCGAAAAATTATTTCTCATGAAAATCGCAATTTTACGATTTTTTTTCGATTTTTAAAAATTTCTTCGACTTACAACACCTACATGCTTTGTCCGATTGTAATGATTTTTTCACAGAACCTTAATTTCATGAATTGATATATTCATGTGAAATTTGAGCGTTATCAAAAAACTATTTTTTACAAAAATCGCAATTTTACGACTTTTTTCGATTTTTAAAATTTCTTCGCTTATAACACCTCATGCTTTATCCTATAGTAATGATTTTTTCACAGAACCTTAATTTTATGAATTAATATATTCGTGTCAAATTTGTGCGCAATCGAATAATTATTTCTTACGAAAATTTCAATATTACGATTTTTTCCTTTTTTAAAATTACGATTAATAAAAATAAAAAAAAATTTTTTATAAAATTTAATTAAATTTAAAAAAATCTTCAACTAAGTAATGATTTTTTCACAGAACAATAGAAAATCCGCATAACACATGGCAGCTCAATGCACCAATTACGCTCATCCAACAACGCGGCGGGACTTAAGCGTTTTCCTAGTAAGAATAATAATTACCCAAATAAAATTTGAAAGTAGGCATATGTAGATGTAGGCCTAGAACATATTTCTTAAGAGGTCATCAAAGTTTTGTTGGAAGCACAGTTGCCCATGCTGTCTAAACTTTGTTGCAAGGAGTTTCTCCTAACTAATGTTTGACATTGATGCTCTGAACTGAAATGAGTCCTAGTTTTTTGACTTGACTTAACACACATTTACACTCCGCATTACTATGAGGGATTGTTAAGATTGCAAGAATAATAACAGCATAACATAACCCCAATGTTCACCCTTCCTGCATTGTTTGATGCATGGAAACTCGGCCGCGTATGATTGTTTAAAAACCTGCAAGTACTTTTTCGATGAAGACATTTTATAACGTCACGACACTGTCTCACATCACTTTCTTACATTAATCACCAAAGTTGAATTACGAGAAAAGAATAGTAGGCCTAGAAACGATCTGAAAGGATCACTTCATTTCATCAAACAACGTTGATAGCAAGCCTAGCTTCGAAGTCGAGAGTCGAGTGTTCCCATTGGCTCGACGAGATAGATGTTGAAAATGACAGCCAATGGTGATGCGTCTATCAAGCATCAGAACTGAGTTGACCGGAAGATAAGTGAGTGGGCGGAGCTTGACGCACAGCCAACTCGACTCGTATAATGTATGAAAATTCAAACTTGGGCGCGAAAATACTTAAAAATCGTAATTTTGATAGAAATACATGAAAATTCTTAAAAATCGTACAAATTGCTCAAATCAATCGGGAAATCGGGAATTCAGGTAAAAAATCGGGCATTTCCCGATTAAATCGGGAAGGTTGGCAGGTATGCCAGGGGTATGCACCGCAGGTTGGGAGGCCAAGGCAAGAAAAGGATGACTTTCTTGCTTTGGTGGAGAGTACCATAGAGAACATTAGAAATGGTAACCTGATGCTCATGGGAGACTTTAAAGTGACTCCTATGAGTGTACTCTCTAGTAGCACACACAAACATAAATAACTTAATTTAAGTTAAAATTTAAACAAAAAATACGGTGTTACTTTCAAAATAGTAACACATAATTTAAATACCGTTTGTAACTATTTCCAATGAAATACATTCACATTTTACTAAATTATTATTTATTTGCGTCTTCAGTACTGCTAGTGCGTCAATTGACTAAGACACGCCTTAGTCATGGCTGCTGAAATGTAGTGTAGCCACCCAATGAAAACCAAATAATGGCCAGAAAAATCATATTTTATTTCTTCTTGTATGGATCAGTTTTCTTATTTTTAGTTATACATTTATTTATTTTATTTATTATTTGTTTCGTATCTATCTTCCACTCTCTACAATAAGCTCCCTGACCACATCAAAACCTCTCCCACCCTGTCTTCCTTTAAACATAAGTTGAAATCATATCTTACAGCAAACAGCTTTTACTCCATCAATGACTACCTCTCCATGTAAATATTTGCAGTTAATTCAGTTTTTCATTATAATATTTACAAATTATCTAGAGTATAACCACAAACAAGCACTGTAATTTAAAATTTTCAAATGTTCCCTTAGCCGAAATGATGTAACAAACTTCTATATATAATATATATGTGCTTACACGCTTCCTTGGATTGTGCAGGTATATAAGACACATTCTGCTGTACATCCTCCAATTGCTGTTTTCTGTGCCATCAGCAATTTCATCACAATATCACATCAATATTGCTTTATATCAAACTTTTCTTTATTCTATATGAATTCTTAATCTAGCAGGGCATTCTATTATTTTGCATCTACTTTACTTTAACATAAACACTAATCAATCAATCATCACACACATATATCAATTATATACTATAGACACATTCTACTGTACATCATTGCTGTTTTCTGTGCCATTAGCAATTCTTATCACAATGTCATATCAATTATTGCTTTATATCCCATTTTTCTTTATTCTATATGAATTCTTAATCTAGTAGGGCATATTTTGCATCTACTCTACTTTACCATAAAAACTAATCAATCAATCAATCATCATATATATATATATATATATATATTAATGAACTAGGTTTTTCGGTTATAATGCCACGTTTCCCGTAACAATGAATGTTAGAATGTTACGGGAAGCCATTGAGATTAATAAACGATCTCACAGTCTAAATAAACAGCAAGATAGCCAACGTTTATCTGTAACGTGGAAACCTGCAATTTCAGGGATACATGTACAGCCACATAGGCTGGCTGTGAAACCAATGGACCAACAACCAACGCCCCAGTTAGTTCCTGCAGATGATCTGTTGCAAGTAAATACATCGACAGTCAGAGTGACAAGATCCATGACGAAAAGCAATATGAAGGACATGTAGTGACTTTCTTCTTTCTTTGCAACGTCAAGCTTTGCAGTGATTCTTTGAGTTGTTTTAATTTGCCATATGTGCAGTGATTTCTATTGTTTATATTTTGTTGTATTTTGTTTTCCCAGTTTTGTTCTGAATTTATCAATGTAATGTAGTTTTCGTTTTTTATATATTAATTTGTATTGGCCCTGAAGAAGATGAGTGAAATTTCATCGAAACGTTGGCCTAATGTGAATAAACGTGGCATTATAACCGAAAAACCTAGTTCATTAATTCATATCGGCCACGAAAATATCCAAAAACATATATATATATATATATATATATATGTTAAGTTATACTTTACGGAAATAATCACGCTTTATTGGATGTTTAAAACAAATATTTAATTAAAACTTCAACGTTTCAGAAGACTAGGCTTCCATTTTCAAGAAGAGTTGGTATAAAACAATAAAAACAAAACATCAGCAACACAATAAAAATATAAACAAACTTAACCGCCTTACAAAGGCAAAACCAAATAGTAAGTACAAAAGCAAATCAGGTGCAGTGAAAACTTTTTAACCACATCACTGTGCTAAGCGCTTTGCTTGACTTCTAGTCACCCTTCTCACAGGCTGATTCTGTTCTTCAACTGATGTTGTAGAATTGCTGGAAATTGTAGGACTTAAATGTTGACTTCTTGTCAACATTCTTGTAGGAGGATTCTGGTCAACTGTTGGTACGACTCTTGGACCATGTGTATCCAGCGCAGAGTCTGGATTATCTGTTTTATGGTTTTCAGGCACCAATCTATTTGCCAAAACAGGCTTCCAAGACTGGGCCAGACGTTTGCCATCATCTCGCTTGTTCAAGTTATGAGGGCGTTTTTCAATTTCTACTGCCTCTCTGACGATACGTCTAGTCAGATGGCTGATCATGGCAAGAGACCTCATTCCTTCAAAGTCTATCGAATGACCCTTTTTCTTGACATGTTGCGCCAAAGCAGAAGTGGTTTCCAGCTTGTTGACTGCAAGCATGTGTTCTTGTAGGCGCATTGACATGTTTCGCCCTGTCTGGCCAATATAAGTCTGGGAACAGTCTGCACATGGGATCTCGTAGACGCCCCAACCCTCCAAAGGTATCTTATCTTTAGGACCACCAATCATTTTACCCAGGGTCCTGTCTGTTGAAAAAACCGTCTTGATGTTTTCTTGAGCTAGTATATGGCCAATCCGGTCTGTTGTCCCTCTCACATATGGCAAATATGCAGTAGCTCTTGGTTGAACTGATGGCTCGACGTCTACCGAAGCAAGTTGTATTTCCGCTCTTGTTTTTCTATTCCAAGCCTTGTAAAACAACCGGTTTGGAAAGCCATTACTAAGCAGTGCTCCACGTAAGGCAGAACCTTCTTCTTCCAAATGTTCAACGTCGGTTATTCGTCGCGAACATGTAGCCAAAGTAAAAGCTATTGAACGAAGTTGTGACGGGTGATGATGTGAAGAGGCATGCAAATACCTATTAGTATGAGTTGGCTTCCTGTACACAGTATGACCTAGGCGCCCATCAGGTCTCCGGATTATTAAAGTGTCAAGAAACGGCAATTTTCCATTAACTTCAACCTCCATTGTAAATTGAATGTCAGGATGTACAGAGTTAAGATGATCCAAAAAACTAGTGTGACTTCACGCCTCCTAGGCTCTGCTACTTTACGCCCTACGTGGCCTAACCTGCCTATGAAGTCACGTCGCAACCTTTTACCGACACCACCTTGCCCGAAAGACCCGACCAGCGCCAGAGTGTGATTCACTCGTGACTCACCAATCGGAGTCACTTTAGGTCGGGGGGTGGTGTAGGTGAAGGTCACCCGTCCTAACCCTATGCCTGACTCGCCAACTTGCCCTAAGCTTAGCTCGCGGAGAGATGAGACTAACATAAACCGAGAGACACGAAATGCAAATCGAAAACACAACAACGCAACACAAAAACCAATAACAACAACCAGAGTGTACCGACAGTGCAACTCAGCACGGTCCAGTACACTACCCACTGGGGGTAGGGAACCCGTTTTACCAGGCACGCTAGTGGGGAGCCACGCCGCCGCTGGTCCGCTCCACGCTCGTTCTGGGGCCTCGGGCACTGCTGCTGAAAGTGGGTCAGCCACCCGTGAAGCGGCGTGGTGTGGACTGAGGGTCCTTGCAAAAAAACTACACTATGAGTTGAGGAAAACAGGGGGCAAACATGCACTACGAAGTGAAAAGCTGTGTGCTTTTAGTGGACTTTACTGACTCAACAATGAATTTAAATTACAACAATGAAGTTAGGTTTCAAATGAAGTTAGCAATCGGATCCGAATTTAGGCAACAAAATACATACATGAGATACAAGGGTTACAATAAAAATACAAGAAAATACCAATGCTCTACTCATCCAAGTCCTCTCTGTCCCACTCCAAAGTCCTATCCTATTCCTTGGTCTTGAATGAAGAGGGGGGGGGAAAGATGTGGCTGCAAACGGCGACGCGCTCCGGCGCGTAGGTAGGCCTAGCCTAGGGGGGAAGGCGGTCCAGGGGGCCCGGCCCCGGCCCTTTTGTGCCCTTTACGCGTCCCTCTCGGTACTCGCCCGGGGAATTTTTTAGTTTCGCTTACCACAGCTCCAGATTTTCTGTAGGGGGGAGAGATCCCCCTTGACTAGCATCGTGGTATTTACAAAACCACGTGGTCTGTATTTATTGGCATAACACGTGCACCCTATCTCGACCCCGCGGGGGCCAGCCCGAAGACGGGAACTGTAAACTTGATTTGAGCTCACCCCCCCCGCAACTCGTAGTAGTTAGAAATTCCCGTGCACTCGCCGGGCGCCTTGTTAGACGTACGGGTTTGGGGTTTCCCCTTTACATAGGGGCACCAAAAACGCGTCGGATTTTTCCCGGAAAAAGGGTTTAAAAATAGTAAAAATAAAGTTAAAAAAAGGGACCAATCCCTAGCCCTAGTGGGGCCCCTCCGTAATAGACGGAGGTTTCCACGCCCATGATGGCTCTCGCGGGGTGGGCACCACGTGGAACTACACGGAAACCCTCGGAATCGACCGCCGGGAAAAAAGCGGACCCATGGACCCGAGGGGGATGCTCCTTGCCCCCGCCACTGCCCGGGGGTTTTTCTTTCGGCCTCGCCATCCGGTCACGGTGTCTTTTGGGACCTCCAAATTGGTCAGTCTTGGGGGTTTCAAATTTCCGGGGTCATCCTAGGGCTCGGGGTTTCGTCGATACAAAACCAAAAAAAATAAACTTTTTCCCGGGGATTTTTTTAAACCAAACGTTGCCCTTTAGTTTGCCGCTTTCCCCCAACCCCGGGCTGGGCTCCCGCGAAAGTGAACCCAAAAGCACTTTTCCAGGAGTTCCGAATTCAGCATGGGGGGACGTACTTTGGGGCCAACTCTGGTAAACCCAAAACCCAAAAAAACATAAAGCCTCGGCTCCACAACTTCACATTTCCCCCCCCCCCCCCCCCCACCCCCCCCCCAAACCCCCTGGGTTTGGGGCCTTTTGCAGCCTAAAATGCAGTTTTCCACCCCTGGCTTGAAACCCCGTTAGAAAAATATGATTTAAAGGGCCCTTGGAAAATATTAAAAGTTCCACATGAATGAAATACATAGATAGATTTATAAGCAGCAAAAAATAAAAAATAAAAGGGGGGGGGGGGGGGGGCTGTAAATTAAACCAGTGACCCCCCTAATCCTGACATCTTGACCTCACCCAGTGACCTCAATTGCCCTGAGTTAACACACACCAAAAATCATCCCGGGCACATGCCTGGCATAATTGAGGTTTTTTTCAAAATTTCCCCAACACACACAGCTTCTGAGTGCGTCACAAAAACGGCAAATTGTGCAACTCACCCAAATTTTAAAAATTCCCTTAAAGGGGGAATCTATTTTCCTCAGGGGAACTTCAAAATGATTTTAAAAACTGGGAAAATTGTTTGACTACAAAAAACAAACAAAGAAAACAAAAAACCCCTACAGGTTAAAACTAACGTTTAAAAACTCGGGGTTTCCAACCACCCCCCGGAAACCCCAAAGGGGCAAAAAAACCCCTATAGTCCCCCCACCCCAAGGGTTTGTCTCAAGGGGGCCCCTGTAACCGCCCCCCACAGGGCCTCCCCGTTTACCCCAAAGTAGTGCGGAAGGCCGAGCCCCAAAAGCCCCTTCACCAGCTGGTGCCCCTCCGGACAGTTTGAGGGTCCACTAGAAACCCCTGACGTCCCACGCCTCCCGGGTCAGAAACCCCCTGGTCGTCGCGCCCCCCCCTTTTCCCCTTAGGCGCTACGCCCACTTAAAGTGAGCCGGACGAAAATAGCTGGTAGGGGCCCCGGGGAAAAGGGCCCGGTTTCCACTCCCCCCCGGGCCGATCGAGCCCCGGACGCTTTTCCTTCCTCCCCAAAATTTCTGCGAACTTTACCCCACGATTACTGCTTCTACCCCCACACTACACGCATTCCACGTAGGAAGTACACAAAAAAACACGCACGTCGCACTAGAGGGAAATTTTAAAAACCACAGGTACACGACGCTCGCGGGCCCCAAAACTAACTTCAACTAAACAATTACTTTTAGTTTGCCGCAGAGGGGATTTTAAAAAAACGCTTCTCTGACCCACACGCCACAAAGGCAAATTTCCCAATTAAATTTAAAAACCCAAAAAATCGCGAAAAACACAAGAAAAAAAACCCACTGCCCCGGGGGGACACCAAAACTACCGGTAAATACGGGACGGGTTACTCAATCGAGGGACACGGTCCACTCGAAAAAGCCCGCAGGCACAACTCAAACAAAAACCCCAACCACCCCTTAAACCCCTTTGGTTAAACCGAAACTATTTAAAAAAAGGTCGCCCAAAAGCGCAATAAAAACTTCGCGTCACACAAAACCAAAAGGGGTTTCTTTTAAATCGGGGATGTCTTACTTGACTCCCACACCAAAAAAAAAAACAAAAAAAATTTTACACGCGGGGGAAAATTTAAATTTGCCTAACATGAAAACCCCAAAAACTAAGCGGCGGGCAGGGTGGTAACCCCCAAAAACAAAAACCCAACACGAAAAGTACTCCAGGGGTCCACACAGGACTTTCAAAACATCAAGGCAGGGCCCCCGCAAACTCAGCGCGGGGACTGGGCCCAAAAAGGGGCGTCCCTTTTGGCTTTCTTCCCCACCCAAACTTTCCAAAGCCCCCCGGGAAAAAACTCGCCCGGGGGGGGGACTGTTCTAACCCCACAAGTGCCCCAATGCCCCCAAAAGCCCACGGGGGGGCCCGGCTCAAAAACCAATGACCGTAGTTACTCCAGTTTTTGCCCATTTCCTCTGATTTGTGCCCAAAACTGAAATTTGCTCGCAGGCGTAGTAAAAAGGGTCCTCCCACGTTTACTTGTTTTCTCGCGCGAGAAAAACTCTTTTTCGCTCTGGGAAATTTGAAGGGTCCCGCTGCGTTGCCAGTTCAGCAACTCCGGTCGTGACCCCCCGCTGGTCTACTCTTCTCGTCGATCGGCCCCTGACTCATCGCCGCAGCAAAGGCTAGAAACTTTGGTGATGATCCCCAGCGTCGCTCTCGCTCTCCCCGTTCGGTTGGCTCCTCTTTTTAAAAACCCCGCTTCCTCTCTCGAGGGCGTCACGCACAGATTAAACGTCGCGGTCCGGGGCGACCCTCCTGCCCAAACTCACGGCCTACTTTTCCCAATCCCACTACGCTTTTCTGTACAACGATCGCTCACTACGCGTCGGACTTCTTTACAAAAATTCTTGGGGTTTAATTTACATTGTACCCCCCCTTTCCCACGTTGCCTTGCTTGTCGGTTATCCGTAGGCATTCACCCCTGCTAGGCACTCACACCCATATGGGCCACTGTACAACAGGGAAAAATCTTTTCGGTGACTCCTTGTTCGCAAGGTTAGGGTACATTTAATCCGGGAAAACTAGGCGCCCTACCTTTTAGGGGTTTGGGACTTTTAGGGTTTCTTCTTTTTTATTTGGGGCCCCTTCCGTTTTTTTCCCCTTGGCTTGTCCCCAACCCAGCCCTTTACCATCAAAAATCTCGCATCTTGTGCGTGATTTCGCTGGGGGTTTGGGGCACCGGGGGACCCGAACAACCGTGCCATCCCCTTTTTGGCAGTCGCTCGGGGGCGGAGTTCCCTCGTTTGGTTGGGGTCCCACGCCCACTTCCTCCCTCCCGGGCAGAGTACCGACGCCTCCTTTACCCGGGGGATCCCCCCCAAGTCGACCGTTTATCGAATCCACCCACAGACAGCCTCCCGGGGAAGCTACCTTTAGCATATTAACGAGTGAGGGTGGACGAACCCCCTGGTTAACCCTTTAAACTGTCGTTTTGCGAAGCACATAGTAACCGATATTTAAACACCCGGTTTTGCCCAAGATCAATTGGGGACGGATCCGTCACCCCCTAGGGCAAGTTATCTCCAATATTGATATCGATACCCCCAGCTCCAGGCAACCCCCCTGCCTTTGTGAAAACGCTTTTCTTGGTTTTCGGGGCGCCTACCCGGGGCAAAAAATACTACTGGGAGGATAAAACAACTTCGGGTTTTTAGCACGCCCGCTCCCGAAAAAGACCTCGGACATACATGTAACTTCGTTCCCGTGTCGAAAAGGGCGGGGAATCACCCCTACCATTTTTCCCCCGGAAATGCGAAATCTACGATTGGGGGGAAAGAGCTTTTCTTTCTCCGTTTCCTCATCGGGCTTCCCCCAAAAGCTCCCTTTTCCCATTATCGGCCGAAGGGCCGTGTTCAAATTAGGGGATAAATTTGTCATCGGGCGGGCAGGGTGTGTTCCAGGCCCACCGCTAAATGGTTTCCCGTCCCCGTATCTGAGATGGCAGTCCCCCCGTTGCCCTGTCCCGTGATAGCCTGAGATTGCACGCGTCGAGGTATGGCGGGCCTTTTTCTCCCCTCGCGTGGTGCGCCCGGCCGGTGCGCGGTAAACTCTCGGGCCTCTCGTCTCGATCACCGCTCCTGCCCCGTGCTCGCCCCGTGGGCCCCCCTGGCGCGGGTGCATGCCACCCCCCGTCGCCACCTCCCCTGTCCTTTCTCGTTGAACCCCGGTTGCGGTACCGCGTCCCTATTTCTTGGAAAACCCATTTCGGTCAAACCCTTATTCGACGAGTAGGTGGGATTGTTTCCTTCCGAAGTTTTCGCTAGGGGTTTATTTGCTCCCAAGTGCCAAATTGAGGGTTTCACTTTTTCCCTCCCGCACACATATGCTAACTAGTTTCGATGGAGAGGCGTTGGATCGTAGTTTTGAGCGGCTGTGAGGGCCCCTCGGGAAAATGGGCCACGAGATTGGCGGGGCCCAGTATTGGGGGTCATGGGGGAGGTCAGATAACTATTCAGGTTTTATGAGGGCTACTGAGCAGGTGGACATAAGCCCAGCCCCGGTCCATACTTCCCCTTGCATTTTGTATGCCTTTTGCCCTCCCTGCTCGACTACCCCCCCGTTTCTTTTCCAGTAGGCTTTTTTGAGGGCTTGGAAGGGCAGTTGGTCGATCTTCTGAGCCAGGGAGTACGGTTGGACAAACACTGCACTGTTTAGATTTTGAGCTTCGAAAAATCCGCTCACGCGGTACGTTACGAAAAAGCTTTCCAAGATGTTCAGGGAAAACTTGCGGGGTGCATCCCTGCCTTGGTGTTGGGGGAAACCCCAAAATTTCCCCCTCTCTCTAGTTTCGCTGACATATTTTTTCCCGTTTGGCGGGCCCAATTTCTCGGCCAACCCCCGGCCCGGTGCTTCCCGCTTCCTGCCTCGAACTCGCCGTTTCCGCCCCCAAGCCCCTGCCTCACCGTCGCGACGCCCAGCTTAAAATCCCCCCTTATCCTTTGTTGGGCGGTCGTTTTTCCCCAAATGTCCGCCGGTCCTGCTGGGGCTCCCTCCCCTTTACGGCATTTGGCCCCCCCTACTGCGTCCAGTCTTTCCGTAGGCTGTCCAAAGTTGTGGCTATTGTGAAACGTATTGCGTTTTCCGTATGGTATGCCGCACACCCTTTCCCCCCCCTCCTGACAAGGCGGTTGCCCAGGGAACTCAGCTGACGGTGGTTTCCCCCTCATTTTGTAACCCTGGGATTTTTTCGCATCTTGTTCCACACGGGCATTTTTTTTCTAACGGGGTAAAAATCCCTGTCTGCTTCTCTGCCCCAATTTTCTACTGAAGATACTTTTGGTTTACTCGCTTTCCTGGCCTTTTCGGCCCGTACTTTTCCCAAATTGTCCCTTTTACTACAGCCTGAGCCTTTTTTTTGTTATTTTTTGCTCGTAACGTATGCCTGCCTTTTCCGTTTTTGGGGCGCTACCGTCCATGGCCGCCCCCAAAGCGGCCCGCGCTCCGGTCTGCTTTCGCGGACCTCCCCTTCCCCCCGCCTCGTCTCTCGGGTTTCCAAAATTGCTTCCAAACATCGCGAAAAAAAAACCCCCCAAGTCACTCTTAAGAAATTTTCTGGCCCCCGACCCCAAACCCCGTCTAGGTTTTTTCCCCCCAGTTCGCGCCCCTTTAGTAGCGGTTTCCCCCCTAGACACGCCCCCAGGTCGTGCCAAAGCTCTGGGTTTTCGGGGCTCCACCGTGGTGTCAACTTCCGGTTTTTGCGCCGATTTGCCTTGAAGGAAAGTCCCCTAAACCCCTTCCTGTTCGCCCTGCTCCGTTTCGCGTACATACACCACTCCTGGTTCTACAAACATAGCCCGGACCTTTTACGTTGTTTCTACACTTCGATATGCGGGGTGTCCGCCATCTTGGCCCCCTGTGAACGACTCGATTTGCGGCCTACGGAAACTACTCTCTCGCGTGGGTGCCCAAACCCTGCCCCGGGCCGGGTTTTTAAATTTCTGACTTGATTGTACGTTCGGGTCGTGGGGACGGGTGGGGGAAGGGGCCTACCTCGTGCCCCACCCGGGTTGGGGCCACTTTGGACTTCAAATTTCCCCCAAATGGGGCCCCAAAAACCAACCTGTAAGTCCGGTCCGGGGGGGAATCGTTTCCCCCCACGTTCGGGGCACTTTGTGGGGCTTCACGCCCCCTAGGCTCTGGGTAATTTTAAGCCCCAGTGGGCCCAACCTGCCTATGAAGTCACTCGCAACCTTTTTCCGGGCAACCCCCTTGCCCGAAAGACCCCCACCAGGCCAGAGTGGATTCACTGTGACCCACCAAATTTGGGGTCCCTTTAGGCGGGGGGTGGGTAAAAGGTGAAAGGGCAAACCCCTCCTAACCCTATTCCGGGCTCGCCAACTTGGCCCCTAACCCCCCTTAAACTCGCGGAGAAGAGAAATAACATAAAAACCCAGGGGACCCCGAAATGCAAATTCCCGGGAAAAACCCAAAAAAACGCAAACCCAAAAACCCCAAAAACCAAAAAACCAGAGTGTACCGAAAGTGCAACCAGCACGGTTCCCGTACACTACCCAATGGGGGGGAGGGAAAAAAGTTTTACCAGGGACGTAGGGGGAGCCCCCGCCCCCCGCGGGGCCCCCCCACGCTCGTTTTTTGGGGCCCCGGGCATGTTTTGGGAAAAGGGGGGAGCCCCCCCGTGAAGCGGCGTGGTGTGGAGAGGGCCCTTTCCAAAAAAAAATTTCATATTTGGGGGTTTGGGGAAAAAAAGGGGGGGAAAAAAGGCCCCTACGAAAATGAAAAAACTGTGTGCTTTTAGGGACTTTATGACCCAACAATGGAAATTTTTAAAATTTCAACAATGGAAATTAGGGTTTTAAATGAAGTTAGCAATTTGGATCCCCAATTTAAAGGCAACAAAATAATACAGAGATACAAGGGTTACAATAAAAATACAAGAAAAAAAAACCAAAGCTCTACTCATCCAAGTCCCCCTGTCCCACTCCAAAGTCCTATCCCATTCCTTGGTCTTTTTAATGAAGAGGGGGGGGGGAAAAAGTGGCTGCAAAAAGGCGACGCGCTCCGGGGTAGGGAGGGCCCAGCCAAAGGGGAAGGCGTCCAGTGGCGGCCCCGGACCTTTTGTCCACTGCGTCCCTCCGGGGTACCGGCCCCGAAAGTTTGTTTCGCTTAAACCCCAAACTCCCGAGGGTTTTCGTAGAGGGAGAAAATGGGCCCCGGGTTAGCACGTGGGATTTTCTAACCACGGGTCTTTTACTTTATTGGCACTAACACGTGCACCCATCTCGACACCGCAAAGCCAGTCCGAAGAAAAGGAAAGTAAAAAATTGATTTGAGCTCATGCTTTCCCCCCAACTCTGTAGAAATTTTAGAAATTTCCGTGCAATCGCCCGGGGGCCCTTTTTAGAGTACTGTTTGGGGTTTTCCCTTTTAAAAAGGGGGGCACCAAAAAACGCGTCGGGGTTCTTTCCGGGAAAAAGTTTCAAATAGTAAAATAAAATTAGAAAAAGACCAACTCCCCAGCCCTAGTCGGCCCCCCTCCGTAATAGACGGAGGCTCCACGAACCATTTATTGGGGTCTGCAGGGTGGGGCCAACCCCCGTGGCACTAAACGTGCACCCTCGGACTCGGGCCGTTCCGGTTCCAAAAAACCCTGACCCCCCTGTTATCGAGGGGATCTCCTTTCTGCCCCGCACTCGTCCGGGGTTTTTTCTGGCCCGAATTTCCGGGGCAGTTTTGGGGTTTTCTGGAAAACTGCAATTTTCAGCTTTTTGGGTTTAAACTTCCCCGGGTTTATCCTTTGGCTCCCCGATTCGTCGACTACAAACTCAACAAAAAACACATTTTTCCGTTGGATTTTGTCACCGACGTTGCCCTTTATGCTTGCCGCATTCCTCAACCCTTGCTCACTGCCGTCGAAAGCTGAAGCCAACGCACTTTTCCAGGACGTTCCGAATTCAGCATGGGGTGACGTCACTTCTAGGCCACTCTGGTAAACCCGAAACCAAAAACATGAGCCTCGGCTCCACAACTTCACATTCCACACTTTCAACCCTAAGGTTGGCCTTTGCATGCCTAGATGCAGATTCACACTGGCTTGAACACTTGTTAGAAAAATATGACTTAAGGCCTTGAAAATATTGAAAGTTCCACATGATATGAAATACATAGATAGATTTATAAGCAGCAAAAATATAAAAATACAAGGGGTAGGGCTGTAACGTTACACTAGGTAGCTCTTCTTCGCCATGTTGCCAAATGGCAAAATAGTCATCGACGTATCGCAGGAAAACTCTTGGTTTATGTATGGATGACTCAAGGGCTCGGGTCTCGAAATCTTCCATGTACAAGTTTGCAACAACTGGTGAGAGTGGAGAGCCCATCGGTGCACCCTTTACTTGTTTAAAGAATTGTCCTTCATAAATAAAATAAGTAGAAGACATACAATGTTGAGACAAGGTGACAATGTGTTTTCGAGATTGGTACTTTTCCGCAATTATTTCATGGCTTCATCTACTGGTACCTTTGTGAACAGGGATACTACGTCGAAACTTACAAGTATATCTCCTGGATCTAATGTTATATTCTCCAGTAGACTTATGAAGTGGACTGAGTTTTTAACGTACGATTTAGCATCTTCTGTAAAAGGCTGTAAGCAATTGGCAAGATGCTTTGCCAGAGCCTGCGTCGGTGACCCTACAGCACTGACAATCGGTCTCAATGGTAGATTAGCTTTGTGGATCTTTGGAAGACCATACAGCCGTGGAACTCGGGATGACTTTTCCCTAGGTATTAGATACTTTTTTACCTGTGGGTCAATGGGTGATTCAACAATAAGAGATTTAGTCTTCTTTTCTAAGTAAACCGTCGGATTATGCTCAGTAGGAACATAAGTAGGATCTTCTAAAATAATAGCCATTTTACTCCTATAGTCAACCGTATCCATAACTACTGTGGCATTTCCTTTGTCGGCAGGAAGGATGATGATGTCCGGATTGTTTCTTAACTGTATTATAGCTTGAGACTCTTCTTTTGTAATGTTGTTAGCGGGAGGCTTGGCTTTTCTAAGAATAGACGACGTATCTTGTCTTATCTGTTCTGCTGTTGCATCAGGTAGACCCATAATTGCAGTTTCTACGCCACAAATAATTCTTTCTACGGGGAGCTTATGTGGAGCAACCGCAAAGTTGAAACCTTTGCTTAGAACAGATTTGCTTGCTTCATTAAGCTGTATAGAAGAGTAATTTGCTACAACCTTGTCAGGGTCTAGTTTGTTGTGAGTAGCGACAGGAGTGGTTTGGTGTTGGAGCTTAACGAACTTGTTCTGCTGTCGAGTCCTTGCTTCTTCAACATTATCCTTAGCTCGACACATAGTCATGTAGTCTAACTTATCGAAAAGAACAGGATGTAATGTTTCACTTAAATAATTGTGAATGATAAGAAGATGATTTGAAATGTGATTAAGTGTGCGATATGCGTCAGAAATGAATGAATGAGAATGAGAATGAGGTCTCTTGCCATGATCAGCCATCTGACTAGACGTATCGTCGGAGAGGCAGTAGAAATTGAAAAACGCCCTCATAACTTGAACAAGCGAGATGATGGCAAACGTCTGGCCCAGTCTTGGAAGCCTGTTTTGGCAAATAGATTGGTGCCTGAAAACCATAAAACAGATAATCCAGACTCTGCGCTGGATACACATGGTCCAAGAGTCGTACCAACAGTTGACCAGAATCCTCCTACAAGAATGTTGACAAGAAGTCAACATTTAAGTCCTACAATTTCCAGCAATTCTACAACATCAGTTGAAGAACAGAATCAGCCTGTGAGAAGGGTGACTAGAAGTCAAGCAAAGCGCTTAGCACAGTGATGTGGTTAAAAAGTTTTCACTGCACCTGATTTGCTTTTGTACTTACTATTTGGTTTGCCTTTGTAAGGCGGTTAAGTTTGTTTATATTTTTATTGTGTTGCTGATGTTTTGTTTTTATTGTTTTTTTTATACCAACTCTTCTTGAAAATGGAAGCCTAGTCTTCTGAAACGTTGAAGTTTTAATTAAATATTTGTTTTAAACATCCAATAAAGCGTGATTATTTCCGTAAAGTATAACTTAACATAAACCATGAATCACGAAAGCCTACAACAGAACATATATATATATATATATAAATATCAATATATACTAGACACATTCTACTGTACATCATTGCTGTTTTCTGTGCCATCAGCAATTATTATCACTATATCACATCAAAAATTGCTTTATATCCAACTTTTCTTTATTATATATGAGTTCTTAATCTATAGTAGCGCATGCTATTGTTTTGCATCTACTCTACTTTAACATAAACACTGCGCTCTTGTCTCATATATTAATCATATTAATATGAATCATCACATATATATTATATTATATTATATTAATAACTATATAATAAATATACTAAATTATATATATATATAGAGGCTTGGAAAACACAATCATATTCCCAACTATTACAAGTTGTAAAATTAAAAGCAACCCATGGAAGTGACTGGGAGGATTGATCCATCACCTACTCAAAATGAAACTCGCCCAGAAGGCCTACTCCTGGAAGGTCCTGTGACCAGAAGTAGACATGCCCATCTTAGACCGCTGCAGGACGATGCTCCGCCACCAAATATTAATGAATATCATCCAGTTCTCCAGGGTGTTCGTATAACGAGAAGTGGACATACTAGACTATTGCAGGCTGATGCTCCACCACCATCTGAGAATGAAACTCGTCCATTAGACCAACTCCGGGAAGGTCCCATGACAAGAAGTAGGAGATAACATACACCGCTAACATCTGGAGGCTCTCTCTCAACTCTCTGTCTAGTCATCTAGATCTGTTTTCCTAGATGGCTGTGTTTTAATTATTGTCATCTTGTACTTTGTTATTCCATTTTGTTTTTGTTTTATAACCTTGATAAAGCTAGTTGAAACCCTAGTGAAACGTCGGTAATAAAATATAATTTTATTATAAATCATCACACGCAGTTTTACCTCAAAACATATATTTTCATATATAGTATATATATATATATATATATCAATATTATCAATCATCATACATATCAATATCAATATCCATATCAATTATCAATTATGCTTTATATCCAACTATTCTTTCTTCTAACACTGTGTATATCATTATAATTACTATCACTTTTATTATTAATTATTAATTATAGACTATTCACTTTCTCTGCAAAGAGTTATACTTGTACACTGTACTAGTCTAAGTGAATAAAAATATCTATCTATCTATCTATCATTCATTGTTTAAATGTATCACGAGGATGGCAGAAAAGAGCAGAGCTCCAAACACACTTGGTGACTGCCAACCTTATAACAATAAATATAATAAAAGATAACAACATTATTACAATCATTAGTAAACCTATAAAATATAGAAAATAAGTAAATAAATATACACTTCAATGAATTACTATAAAAATGAATCAGTAAAAAGAAACTGCAGAATTAACTTTGTAATGCAAAAACATGTGTGCTTAGGGCAGATTTAAAAGAGTCTAATGAGCGAATCTCCCTTAACTCCAAAGGAAGAGCATTCCATTCATTACAAGTCCTGTAGTAGAAGCCATTTTGGTAAGCTGTTGTTCTTGCAAATGGAGGCTTGAGAATTAATCCTCTACCAAGTTCTGCTCCTCGACTACAGACTTGCAATCTTGCGTATGGGTCCAGATCAATAGTACCGTGTAACATTCCCCATAGAAATTGCAGTTCTACTTTTTTCCTGTAACTTTCTAGCAATGGAATGTCTAAAGATGTACGTCTTGCAGTAGCACTGTCACTTTGAAATTTTGTCCTTGCAGCTATAATGCGCGTTGCTTGACTTTGTACACGCTCCAATTTTGTTTTGTTATAATCTGATGTGGGATCCCATGCTGGACAGGCGTAAAGGAGATGAGGTCTCACTAATGCTAAGTATACAGCCCGTTTAATACTGACGTGAGCATGATGAAGGTTTCTTGCTATAAAATAGAGTTGTCTGGAGGCTTTAGCTCTTACTATTTCAGTATGCATATTCCATTTTAGATCACTAGTTATTGTGATACCCAATAACTTGACACCATTCTTTTCCAGTATTGGCAAACCGTTTATTTGGTAACTGCAACGCAATGGGTTCTTAGATCTAGAGAATCTGATGAATACACTCTTTAAAGGGTTCAGCTTCATTCCATTTTCAACAGACCAAGTGTTTATATTGTCCAAATCGGTCTGGAGTGCATCAGTGTCATCTTTCGTAAATATTTTCCTATAGATCGTGCAGTCATCAGCAAATTGGCTTATTTCTGAGGAAACGCTTTGGGGTAAATCCATCATAAATATGTCAAAAAGCAACGGGCCCAACACAGAACCTTGAGGTACTCCGGAAGTCACAGTTACTGAGGATGATTCCGCTCCTTGGAAGGTTACTTTTTGTGTTCTACATTTAAGGAAATGTTCCAACCAAGAATGTAATGAACCACGTATGCCATAGTAATACAATTTTTTAAGTAGAATCATCATCATTATCCATTGCCGTTTCCTGCTTCTGGCAGGGTCAGCTTGGGTTTCGCGACCAAATTCTTCCACTTCTTCCTATCCTCCCACAATCGAGTCTCTGCTACATTCTTCCAGCTCTCTCCTCTAGTATGTAGGTCTCTTGCTATGGTCTCCTTCCATCTCTTCCGTGGTCTCCCCCGTCTTCTTCTTCCTTCGATTCTTTTCTCATACATTCTCCTGGGCATCCTCTCTTCCGTCATTCGTTTCATATGCCCAAACCATCTCAGACGTGTCCTTCCCATCCTGTCACCTAACTTCTCCACCCCAAGTATCTTTTTGATGTTTGTATTTCTAATTCTATCTCTTCTTGTCTTGCCCACTGTGCTCCTCAGGAATCTCATCTCCGCCGCCTGAATTTGGCTTTCTTCTCTGTCACCCATAGTCCAGGTTTCTGCCGCATATGTGAGGATCGGTATGAAGTAGGTCTTGTATAGTGTCATCTTGCACTGTATAGGTATTTCCCTATCCCACACCAGGCCTTTTACGCACTGGTAGAAGTTGCTGGCCTTTTGGATTCTGTTAGTGATTTCCTTTTTGATCTTCCCGCTTGCCATTATTTCACTTCCTAGGTATCCAAAACTCTCCACCACCTCCAGGGTTTCTGCTCCAATCTTGATCTCTGCATGGTAGTTCCTTACATCTCCTTCTCCTGGCATAGTAACAACCTTGCTCTTGATCACACTTATCTTCATGCCGGCCTCTTCAATGTGCCTCTTCCACAGGTCTGTGTACCTCTGGAGTACCTCCTCATGCTCCGACCATGCCACGAAATCATCGGCAAACAGCATAACCTCTACCTCTTCCGTTCCCTCCATCTTTACTTTGTTGTGGATGTCATCCATCACTATTATAAATAGCAGTGGTGACAGCACACTTCCCTGCCTCAGTCCTTGTGTTATTTGGAACCACCCTGACAGCCCAAACTGTGTTTTTACACAGCTTTCACATACTATGTACATACTTCTAACCCTGTCTATCAGTCCTTTGTCCACCCCTTTTCTTTCCAAGCTTTACCACACTACATTCCTTGGCACACTATCATAAGCCTTCTCGATGTCTAGGAAGACCATACTCAATTTTTTACCCAGCTCCCAACTCTTTTCCATGGCCTGTCTAAGTATGAATATAGGATCTATTGTGGATCTCCCCATTCTAAAACCGTATTGTTCCTCATTCAACATGTGATCAACCTCTTCCCTTATTCTTCTGTCAACAATCCTTTCATAAATCTTTGCTGTGTGACATAGTAAAGTGATCCCCCTGTAGTTACTACATTTTTTCGATCACCCTTCTTGTATATAGGGACAATCACCCCTTTCTCCCAATCTCTTGGCACCTTCTTTTCCCTCCATACCACTCTAATCACTCTGTACAGCCAATGCATAACAACTGGGCCCCCAGCTTTGATCATTTCCACCACCAGTTCGTCAACTCCTGCAGTCTTCCCATTCTTCATCCTTTTTAATGCCATCTCCACTTCTTGCCAGGTCGGTCCATTCTCATCTTCTTCTTCCGCCACCCCTTCCAACTCTACATCTCTGCCTTCTGCATCTGCATCTGCTCCTGCGTTCAGCAATTGATTGAAATACTTTTTCCAAGTTTCCTTGATCTCCTCTGCATCTGTAATGAGTCTCTCCGAGTCATCCGTTAGGTACCTTTGTCCCCCTCTTTCCTTCCTCTTACTCTTCACTATGCCATACAGCATCTTCTTGTTTCCTTCTGAGTCTTTCTCCAGTTTCTTAGCAAACTTCTTCCAATCTTCTGCTTTCTCTTCTTTAACCGTTCTTTGTGCTTCCCTCTTTGCGTTTTTGTTACCATCTCTTTTCTTACCCCACTTGTCCTTCCACACGTCTCCTCTGTTGCCTGCACCAGTGCTCTCTTAAACGCCTCCCATTCTTTCTCCACTCCTTGGATCTCTCCCTTTGGGATCTCTTTCCTAATCCTCTGTTGATATTCTTCTCTGACTGCCGTCTCACTTAATTTCCATACTTTGAGCTTTCTTTCCGCAAATTCTTTTCTCTTTCGAACACTTCCCTCTATTTGGATATCTGCTACTAGCAGCCTATGGTCTCCATCTAGTCCTACACTTGGAATGACCTTTACATCCTTCAGACTCCTATGCTTGTCTTTACTAACAACCACATAGTCTATCTGTGTCTTCTGTTGCCCGTTCCAACTATACCTGGTAATTTTGTGGCTGTCCCTTTTTTGGAACCACGTGTTTCCAATTACCAGGCCGTTTCTGGCACACAGGTCTAACAGCCTTTCACCCTCTGTGTTTCTCCTACCGTATCCATACATTCCAATTACTTCCTCGTACCCTCGCCTTTGGTCACCAACCTGGGCATTGAAATCTCCTAGTATGATAATATCACGTCTGCCAATCAGCCCTTCCAGATGTTCTTCGAACTCATCCTTCGCTTCCTGATCGCACCCTACTTGTGGAGCATACATTTGGCATATCTCCCATTCCTCATTTCTTACTTTAATCCTTATCTTTATAATCCTGTCTCCTTCTTCCCGTACTTCTATCACTTCTTCCTTCCATTTTGGGCTT
The DNA here is from genome assembly GCA_024449915.1 of Sweltsa coloradensis. NCBI lineage: Eukaryota > Metazoa > Arthropoda > Insecta > Plecoptera > Chloroperlidae > Sweltsa > Sweltsa coloradensis. Next base: position 80,852 of record JAMZAV010002277.1, on the reverse strand, counting down.
ACTATTATCCCCACTCCATTTCTTCGTGCTTCTTTATTTCCGCTCCACCATAGCCTGTACCCACCGTTCAACTCTAACTTTCCTTCATCCTTCCACTTCACTTCGCTCAGCCCCAAGATGTCGATCCTTCTTTCCACCATAACATCGACCACCTCATTCACCTTCCCCGAGAGGGTGATGAGGTTGATGGTGCCTATTCTAATAACATTTTTGTCTTCGCTCTTACCTTCCAGTAGCACACTTTTCACTGCCCCCTGGTTGCCTGGGGGCAGCGCGTCGCTTGCTGTTGGGGACGCCCTAGCCGCATTCCATTCAAATTAGGTCGTTTGCCCATGATTGTTGTTTGGCAGGTTGTTTAAGAGACACTGGTCAGCCAACACCCCTAACATATCCCTCAACAGTAGCCCACCCTCTCTGGGGCTATGGGTGCAGCCGTTGGCCTTTTTATTGGTTCTTCCGCCTCCACCCTTTATCGTCCCCCTGCTGCGAGGACGACACTCTAGGTAGGTCAGTCCTATGTGTAGCACTAAGGCATTGCCCTATCCTAGGTTTCCCATGTGGGGTTATTTTGTTCGAGGTGTTGCTCCTCTAGATCCGCTGTGTTTTGCAAAGCTCAGTACCACCTCGGGAAGGTTGTGACTCTTCGCCACGCACAAGACGGTCTTGGGTATGTAGAGGCTATGTGGACGCTTCTGTCCTGTATTGCGCATATCATACCCCTGGGATGTGCGGGGACCAGTGTCCAGGCAATCCTGGTGAAAGGTACTACCCCTACACACCCCTTGGTATCCAATATTATGCGGAATCTGGTCAAATGCTTTTGACCAATCTAGCATCACTGCATCTACTTGCTTGCACTTTGGATCTTCAAGAGCATACTGCCAGTTATCAATAACCTTGGTAAGAAGAGTTGAGCAAGACCGACCTGGAACAAATCCATGCTGGTTTTCATTAAGGATTTTAGCACTTGTGATGTGTTTTAAAACTTCTCGAGAAATGATACGTTCCAAAGTTTTACAAACAACTGATGTTAATGATATCGGCCTGTAGTTTATAATGTCTTCTTTCTTGCCAGTTTTAAAAATCGGTATTACATTTGCTACACGCCAGTCTGAAGGGACTTTCCCCAAGTAAAGAGATAGGTTAAATATATTGCATAAAGATGGTGACACAGATGCCGCACACATACCACTGATTGCTATATTTCCTATTAAAAATAACGATCTTTGGTTGGTTATCGCTCACTCGCCGATTGCGTCGGGGCCTACAGGGTTGGCTTAGTCGCTTTGATTTAAAGTCCCCCACTGAAAATCAGTTATATAACTGAGTGGGTAGACTCTAAATACAATTTATTTATTTATTTATCATTGGAGGAATACCATCTGGGCCTGTAGCTGAATCAACTCTAAGGCATTTTAAGTGCCTTCTCACTGTACTGTGTATGATTCGTGGTGTTTCTAGCGGCACAGTATTTTGGTAAATATCGGGTGATTCAGTTGCACCATCAGAAGCAGGAGTAAAATTTAATTTGAAATTATTATTAAATGCTTCAGATAACTTTTTAGGGTTCGATTCAAGCACGCCATGGACTTTAAAATGGAGAGGAGCTGAAGATCCATTTTTAGAATGTATATATTTCCATAATTGTTTAGAACTAGATGTGGATAAATTCCAAGTGTATTTATTGTGGGCATTGCGTATTTCAGTCTTAACTTTGTTCCGGTGTGTGGTATAGTTGTGCCAGTCTTGATCATTACCACTTTTCTTCCATGTTTTATGCAATTTATCCCGTGTTTTCAGGTTTCTAACAATACTCTTGCTAATCCACGGAACCCGTTGCCTTCCATTGAATGTACAAGTAGGTATAGTATCATTTACACAATCCCAGAAGACTCTCTTCCATTCCTGCCAAGAAGTTTCTATATCATTGTTAAAGTAAGTTGGCATCCGTTCAGCTATAAGTTCGTTAAGAAGGTCCCAATTTGCTCTTTTGTAATTAAAGCTCTTCTTAGATAACATTTTGGTAATGACTTTTTTGTGCGACAGTTCAACTTTTACTGCCAGATGATCACTAATTCCAGGGATTGTCTGTACATTGTCAATTAAATTAGGATTATTACACAAAACTAGGTCAAGAATTGACTCTTTTGCCACTGTTACACGGGTTGGTTCTGTCACAAACTGTTGAAGAAATAGGTCATAAACAGAAGATAGAAACGATTCCGCAAGATTATTTTCAGCTGTTGGAGGAGTACAATTCCATTTAACAGCAATGTTGAAGTCTCCTAATAGTAGAATTGCAGAGTATTCATGTTGGTGGTCTTGAACTAGCTTCAAAGACGTTAATAGTTCTTCATTAACATGTTGGGATGCTTTTGGCGGTCTGTATGCTGATCCTATTAAGACGTTAGAATTATCGATTGTAACTTGAACCCAGACTACTTCAGCCGTTGTTTCAAAACAAGACATGCGAGTTGGCTTCAACTCCGGCCGAGCTGCCACCAAAACACCTCCTCCACCCCCAACAACCCTGTCTGTCCTGCATATTATATAACCATTTGGGAGAATTTCACCGTTACCCACACTATCATTCAACCAGGTTTCACAAATGGTCATAATGTCTGGATTGTGAGTATCTAGCCATGCTGCTATGTCAGGTTGCCTTTTAGTATTCTTTAGACTTTGTGCATTGAAACTAAGACAGGTCAGTTTCCCTCCCACATTTTTCAATGGCACATCCCCGCTGGAGTTGTCCAAGATTGCAGTAGCTGAATTATCGAAATAAGAATCATCCATATTTGGCATAGTGCATTGCCAGCAAACCCAATTAATATTTCCTCTCTTGATTGAATTATATGCTGTCAAAGACAAGTCAGTGCATGCTCGATGTGTTTTATTGTGGCAAACGTGGCATTCCGGAAATATTTGATTACGTCTTCCTAATGCTTGACACACAGTACAATTTGGGTTATTTATCATGTGACCAGGGTCAATTTGTGGGACTGTGTGGCTTACTGGTGGTCCTGGATTCAGTTCAACATCTCCACATAGAGCTAACATTAGTAGGCCTACTAGACCAAGCTTGATGGTCGACTTCAGATGACACTTGCCGGACATCACTAACAGCATTCTGAATCTTGAAAGAGAGAGTCCCCGGCTACCAGTAATGCATAAAGTCAAAGCAGATATTTTGCACTTACTTACAATTAGCATTCTTTCCAGAATTTGGTTTCTCTTCCATGTCTTACTCTTATATTTTAGTTCTTCACCATCTTCATTTAATGCTCCTGTATGTAATACACTTTTAATAAGTATGATAAACAAAATCATTCTCACCCACCACACTACATATTTACCAGACACAACCATATTTGTTTGTCAATATACACTTAATCCACTGAGTACAAATTATTTAAAAATTCTTCACGTGTGCACCTTCAAATACCAGCACCTTCGTTGTGCATATCTTTCCAAAGAAGTCAAGTGTGTTGATAAGCTTCTTGGAGCCAACGTATCCGTTACCATAGAAATCAATTCAAATGTTTCAATGCTAATTTCAAACAAATATATTAAAACTTTAAACTAATAAAACCTATTGAAAGCAACTTTGTACTTACGTACTAACGATACACCAGCTACATAGTAATATGCACTGTTCATGGTACAAAAATCAGAAACAAATACCATTTGAATATTAGTTGAACTGGTCTATAGTTGTTTTGTTTTACGTACATTTTATAAAGTTTAGCACGTAATATATGACCATGAAAAGCTATTGCCAACCTTAGAATACGCTTGGCAACATCGCAACGTTAGGCGACTGAAAGCTAGGCCAGGGAAGCGCTATCTCTAAAGGTCGGTAAGTAGGTATACCGGGCAACTAACACGAAGAGCAGTAGAGATAGCTCTTTACTTTCCGCTAGCCAGCACAGAACATGGCACAGAATGAGATGTTTATGGTTTTCAAAGTGACACGGCTTTTGCGCGGCCTACCAAGGGGTATATCTAGTAAAAAGGAAAATAAGAGGAAGAAAAGGAGTACAAAACCACAATATTTGTTTGTGAAATTAATGCTATTTTACGTAATATAACGGATTGGTCTAGGCCACATTGTAGTAAGTGGGCGTCTACGTAGAGCTGGAGACATTATCAGGGAGAAAAGTAGTTGTGGTTACAAAAACTCCACTGTATGTAGGCCCCACTCGCAAAGCATCGGACACACGGGAATGTTCGCTGGCAAATACTTTTTGGGAAAACCAACCCACCACACCAGAACAGTAGGTAATTGAATACATAGAATAATCTGCTCGTCGTCTCGAGTGACGAGTGCCGCGCGTAAAGGCCTCCATTCAAGACTAGAAACGACTAGGTGTGTGAGTGAGGAGCGGAAAGATGCGTGGCCTACTGGACGAGCGGTTAGCGTACAGAGATCATGTTCTAGGGGTCGCCGGTTCAAGACCAGTCGCTTTTATTTTTTTTTTACGTTTTTACGCGTACCATTTTGGTTTCATACCATTTTTTGGAATATAATGGTCATGATATTTTTTTGTATACGAATATTTTCATGTCTTGTCTTATGGCGCTTTATCGCTCTGATCTGAGAGAAACAGTCTTGATAACTTTCAAGCGATCACATTTGGTTTTAATATAAAAGAAGAGATACCAGATATGCACTTTTTATAAAATTTAAGAAACAAATATATCTGGTCACTTCGATAAACAGTGGAGGAACAAAATAGGCCCAGGCATTTGATTGCTAAATGCCTACCGTTGTAATGCTCTCAATGAACGTCTGGAGCAGGCCGGCCCGTGCCTATGACGCGAGCAGCGGGGGTGTGGCCAGTTGGAGCAGACAACTCCGCAGCGTTGCCAAGTTTTTGAGCGTACATTGGACTTTAGGTCTAAAAATCTCGATTAGTAGCACGGATAAACCCATTTTTAAAGACATGTACGTGTTCTTTGAGAACTAAGCTTCATTTTGATACTAAATTGGTAAACATGACATTCATATTGACGCCGTTCTAGTTCTTTCTTGGTCAAAAAGTGTATAGTTTTCACGTGTTCCAATGTTAAAGGAGGACCGGCATGGCTAAGCAAAGTTGATTTATGTCTGAAATAAGTACGATTACCAAAAAAATCATTTCTCTAAGTCAACTCGTTTTCGAGGTATTTGGTCTTCCTTTTTCGTCTACTAGTGTGTGACGTCACACTGGCCTAGCTACTCAGCCCCGATAGAAGCGGCAGTGTAATATCGCACGGCAGCAAACGTTCATTCTTACATCTGATAAGCAATAAGCGCCAGCATTATCAATTTTTGCATACATAGAGCAGAATATTCGCTTTAAAGTATGCCGCAAACAGAATTGAATTATGTTGTTTAGGGGCTTGCCAATATAATTTAATACAAACACATGTGTTTAAACTTTTGCCTCCCGCACCGACCGCCTTGCGCTCAACGTCGAGTCCAGCAGGCTTCTTCCTCGCCCGCCACCGGATGGTCCATAATAACACCAGGGCTACCCTAAGGGGGGGCTATTAGTAAAACGTGAAAGTTCGTACTTCATAGCATTTTTATGAGAATCGAAACCAGCAAACCATGGTCCATGGTGCTATAATGATAATGCCAATACATGAAAAGGGCAATAATGAATTTGATGAGAATTTTGTGCATAACAGTTTGAGTAAAATCGTGCAACAGAGGAACAGGGTAGTTTATTATGCAGTCGCTACTTGCTCGCGCATTTCCGAAACAGCCGGTAGCGTGTGCCGAAGATTCCCCGTGAGGCCCGAACCATATTGCACGAATGGCAGGTGGAAGCGAGGAGACAGAAGTTAAAACGCGTGTTATTTTTCATTAAATAATTGCCAAGTCGCTAAGAGACATAATTCCAATCTGTTTGGGGCATGATCGTGCACGAATATTCTACTGTACATATACGCATTTTGGTTATTCTGCCATTCATTGCGCGAAAGATATTATGAAGAACGTTTACTGCCGTGTGGTATTATATTGCCGCCTCGATCATCTTCTAGTGGCTAGGCCAGTATGTCGTCACATGCTAGTAGACGAAAAGGCGTGCGCACAAATGGCAGGTACCATGCTGACTGACAGCTCTAATGCTGGCACATATTGTCGTTAAATAGTATCTAGAATACTATATTAAAATTTACCATCACCATGTCAGTCCTCCTTTAAAAGATAGGGAGTTTGAAAATTTTCATTTCGAATTATTTCGAAAATTAGATCGGTAAAGTATATATTGCTTTGCATATTATGAAAGAGCACTGTCTCATTGTAAAGTGAGCCAAATATGAAGAAAATCACATAAATGATGAATTATGGAGGAGTGACTTTAATTTAACTTTAACTAGGAAAACGCTTAAGTCCCACTGCGTTGATGGATGAGCTTTTTAAAGTTTTCAGTTTGCATGGGATATCTTTACTTTTGCAAGTGCTTTGTTTTGCTGCCTACGCATTGTAGGTGATTGTTGTCAAGTTTCAATTGTTTCTTGTCAATTGGTATTAAAAGCTTTATTTCTATGGATTCAGGCTAACTTTTTCAACTCTTTCTTTCAAATGGTACAACATCACCATAACCTTAATGTCCATGTATAATATGAACGTTGTAGTCCCACCCGTTTTGTCAGAATTGGCTCAAATGGCACGAAAATATCGCACAAAAAATAAAAAACTTATATTAAAAGCTTTATTTCTATAGATTCTGGCTAACTTTTTCAACTTTTTCTTTCAAAATGTACTACATCACCATAACCTTAATGTCCATGTATAATATGAACATTGTAGCCCCACCCGTTTGGTCAGAATTGGCCCAAATGGCACGAAAATATCGCACAAAAAATAAAAATAAATCGTAAAAGTACGATATTCATGAGAAATATTTCTTCGATTGTACCCAAAAACAATACAGCTCTAAGTTCAGAGATTTCGAAGGTCCTGTCAAATTTTCATCAAGATCGGAAATGCCGTTTGTCCGGTAGAGAGCGAAAAAAAAAAAAAAAAACAACCGAGCTAAATTTTTTGGGGGTCAGTGAAATTGAAGTCTTTGCTTTGCTCATCCAATAATAACTTTAATTTTAAGTGGGAATGGACAGGCATGGATACAATGAGGTAATAGGAGCCCTGGGTATGGGGTTAGAGATGCTGATGGGACCAACCTGCTAGATATGTGTACCAGACTCTGATTGACCATTTGCAACACTCTCTACGAAAAGAAAAAGAAAAATAAGATCACAAGATATAGTTGGGATGGGAAGTTGGAGATGGTAATAGATTACATAATAACATGCAGTAAGGGGAAAAGGGAGATTAGAGACGTTCAAGTGTTCCCAAATATAGCCCTAGAAAGTGACCACAGGCTGTTGGCTGTATTTGTAAAGGAGGCGCCGCCCGGGACAAATGGCAAGCAAAATCATCTAAAAGAGACACATAGAAAGATTTAAGTGTGGAAATTGCAAGATAGGAGTAGGACCATTCACAAAAAATATGAAGAGATGTTAAAGCAGGTGATACCAAAGGAGGGTGGGTTGTTGGACATAGAAGAGGAATGGAAATGTTTGAGAGACCATGTACTACACATAGCTGAAGAGGTATGTGGAACACAAAGTGGCAAGAGGAAAAGAAAGGAGACACCGTGGAGGAGTAAAGAAGTTAAAATGACAGTAAGGAGAAAACAAGCGGCATGGAAGGCAAAATAATTAGATAGGACAGAAGAAAATATTGGGGAATACAGGAGGCAAAAAGTAAAGTGATGAAAGTACCTAGTAAAGAAAGAAAAAATCAGAACAATGATGGAAATGGCGGAATAACTGGAAGATGACTTTGATGGTAATAAGAAAATGATATATGGCATGATGAAGGAGAAGCGCAAGGACAAGGAAAAGCAGAGATTCATGAAATAAAAGGATGGAGTTACCAATGATCCAGAGATAATAAAGTGCATGTGGAAGTCGTACTTTCAGAACCTCCTGAATGTTACACATCAGAAACAAGACTAAAACAACAAGTTAACTTATGAAGTGGAGGAGAACAGTGAGATAACCAATGAATGGGAGGATGGCACTGTAACGAAGGAGGAAGTACTCACAGCAATTCAAGGAATGAAAAATGGAAAGGCCCCAGAACCTGACGAGTTTTCTGTTGAAATGATTAAGTCAGGCGGACCAACTGGGATTAACTGGATGTACAGGGTTGTGAAAGCTGCTTAGGAACAAAGTAAGGTGCCAAATGATTGGTTAAGAGGAGTAATAGTGCCCATATTTAAAAGGGGGGATCGGAAAGAATGCAATAACTACAGAGGATTCACCTTACAAAGTCAAGGAGCAAAAATATATGAGAGGGTAATGGAAAGGAGAGTCCCTCAAATAGTAGAGCCAGAGCTTAGGGAAGAACAGTATGGATTCAGAAGGGGAAAGTCCACAATCGACCTAATATTTTTGCTACGGCAAAGAATGGAAAAGAAGTGGGAAGAGGGTAAGAGTATGTATATGGCTTTCCTGGGTTTGGAAAAGGCATATGATCACCTGCCAAGGGAGAAAGTATGGGCATGTTTAAAATGCAAAGGGATCAGTGAAACTCTAGTAGAGAGAATAAAGAGTATGTACCGGAAGTGTGAAAGTTGCGTTCAAACGAGATACGGTGAAAGTGAATGGTTCCCAGTGGATATAGGACTACGACAAGGGACCGTACTATCACCAATACTATTCGACTTTGTAATGGATGAAATGCTGCGCAGGGTACACCCAAGAGAGGTAACAGAAGAAGTAAAAGATCAAGGTACCAGAACAATGATATATGCAGATAATATCGTGGAATTTGGAGACAATGGTGAAGAAGTGCAACAGAAGGTGGATAAATGGAAGAAGAATTTGGAATGAAGATTAGCATTAAGAAGACTGAGGTTTTAGTGATGCAAAGAGTCAAAAAGTCTCCAAGATATAAATATAGGATCACACTGAGGGGAATAGAACTGAGGAAAAAGATGAATTCCAATACCTAGGAAGTATTGTGACTAATGAAGCAAAAGTAGGGAATGAAGTAAAACGTTGAGTGGGTTTGGCAGAAAAGTTTTACCAAAAGATCAGAAAAATAATTTGGAATGAGCATTTCCCTAAAAAATGCAAAATTCTCCAATATAAGATGCACTATCTACCCATTATAACATATGGTGCTGTAACGTGGCCAATGGGCTGGAAGGAAAAAAGTGCTATACAGGCAGCTGAGATGAAGTTCATACGCAGTGTGGCAGGTGTGACAAAGTTGGACAAGATACGAAGTAGTATGATAAGGAAGAAAGTAGGAGTAGAGAGCCTAAAGTTCAAGATGGGAAAGAAGCGACTACGATGGTATGGACATATGAGAAGAATGGAGAAGAATAAATCCCAAGACAAGCATTTGAACTAAAGAATGATATGAGAAGAGTGGGAAGACCTCGAGATAGATGGCAAGATCAAGTACAGGCAGATGTGGAGGAGAGAGGAGAGGAGTGGGTAGTGGTTGAAGAGAGAGAAAGATGGTGGGAGGACAGGAAAAAGTGGAGAGAGTTGGTGTTACGACAAGAAAATGAGGAAGAAGATGAGGTGCCGAGCTTGGCAGGCCGGTGCTGATTCGGTGATTTAAATGGTGGAAACACCCCTTTACCCAACTAAATGATGTTGGAACAAAGAGTAGTGATATATATATATTTACCAGACAATTATGGCAAACCACTCTTCGGAAAGCGGGCAAGTAGCAACATATGACACTCAATTCACCAAACCCTAAGGAAAAATAGTTTGATTGTTGCTAATGATCTAGATGCAGCATTTGGCGTTGTGACGCTTAAAGATGGCCGACGTTTTTAATGCTCGCGCATCGGAAGAAGAAATATAGTGTGGACCAGATAAGGTGGCGGTCGCCGAGGGATCGCAGCACTGTCGTCCACGCACTATGGCCACAGGATCGGCAAAAAGTAGATAAAATAACGGTCTCTAAAACTACTTTCATAGAAAAACACGACTATTTTAAAGCCAAGCCTTGCCCAATATTATCCTAAAAATAAAGTATTTATGAAGTGTACGAATAAAATCAAGACATTTTGATGCTCCTAAACATTGACATCACATCTGGAGAGGTTGGCATTATAAACAGCTGGAACTTTGGACCATGACCATGGATTACCCAATCCAGGCTGCCACCTAACCTGAACATCCGCTAGGCTCCTCCCCTACCTTTCACAGCCACACCCACCAACAGCGCCTTGTAAATTTGTACATATTCTCTGACTTAGTTTATTTTTAGCCGCCATTTTGATTTTTACAGTCAGTGGCCATTTTCCTTTTCTCTCTTGAGTGAACAAGACCTCGTGTCGAAACGTCTCGTGTTTTCTGTGTTTTGTATATATTTATGTTACTTTTAGTTTGCTTGGTATAGATGAGGCCTAAATGGCTAGGATACTTAAACTGGGAACATGAATAAACATGTTTCAGTGGGGGAAAGGTACAGAAGGACGACAGCTTACCTTGAAAAACGTTAGGTAGGTCGCACAGACACAAATAGATGAGTAGACAAAGTTGCTGATACGTTTCGACCAACTAGTGGTCTTTATCACTCAGCGTGAGTCATGCTGAGTGATAAAGACCACTAGTTGGTCGAAACGTATCAGCAACTTTGTCTACTCATCTATTTGTGTCTGTGCGACCTACCTAACGTTTTTCAAGGTAAGCTGTCGTCCTTCTGTACCTTTCCCCCACTGAAACATGTTTATTCATGTTCCCAGTTTAAGTTTATGTTACTTTTATTATTCAAGAAATTCAGCAGCCACCATCACTGTTTGAAGGCAAGCTGTTGGATCCTATCTCACACCAATATAACAAGGCAAAAAAACACTTTCGTAATCGTGATTACTTAACATCATTATTTCGCTAAAATACTGACTCTGTGGGACGAACTACTTTATTCACAGCTTATAAAATGTTGATTTATGTGATAACATATCACGATAACATGACCAAATACGGTAGGCCCTACCTAATGCCAGTTGTGTGTAAATTGTCAACGTTGGCGTCCGTGCTCTCGCTTGACCTTGGCGCCCGCCAGCTTATCTGGTTCAACCTATAGCAAGTATCTAAAAAAAACTGTTAGTCCGATTTGGGTTATACCAATCTCATTCTCTTCAAAACAAAATTTTTGGTGAGCATGTACAATATAAATTTCATTAACAATGCATTATAATGTGTGTTTACTGTTTAGTGATGTGAATCGGTAATCTTACCGGTCATGGTAATATTACCGGTAATATTACACAGTTTATTGTGACAGTGAAACTTTCGGTAATTTTAAAGAAAAGTTAAGATTTTAGTTTTTGAAGGTTGGCTATTATTTTATTTAGTTATCTGGCTGAAAACTGAAAGTGTGCATGCTAGCAAGGGTGGCCTAACAAAGAAGAAGAAGAAGTCAAAGAGATCCAGAACAACATGGTCAAGGCAAAGTGATTGTCTAGGAAGTATTTCATTCATCATGAAAAAGCCAATCATCAAAAGGTCGAAACGTATACTTGTAAGTTTTGTGGCAAGTTGTATGCACTAAATGCCACACTCCGAGTTCCGACGCGGGTTGAAATTCCAACTAGCGTTGCAACTCTGTGCGTTTTTATTACAAAAATTACCCGAGTTTTCTGCCAACCCGCGTTTGAAGCTAGTAATAAAAGCGGGGTCTAAGCCGGTCGGCTACCAGCGTTCTAAAATTTGTTTCAATAGGGAACTGTCCTGAAGTATCTATTCAGCTAGTTTATGTTTTCTATTTTTCTTTTATTACGATCGTCGATATGATCTCAAAAGTTATTTATTTCCATGTTTTAGAGACTAGATTTGTAAAAATTAAAGTTAGTAGGGATTAAATTAGTTAATCACTAAACAGATACAAAAAACATAAAAAAATAAAATAAAAACAGAAAAAAACAGTGTATTAATAATAAAAGAGCAGGGAGGAGAACCATATAAGTTTGAAGTAAATAGAATCTAAAATATTTAGGCCTACTCTTGAAACTTGATTATCGTTTTGCGCTCCCAGTTTTAAACAGTAGATGCACTTACTGTACATACCACATTTGCACTGCCACTTGCATTAATTTGGAATCTAGGACAGTTACCTACCTTTAATTTCTTGAATGTACTGTATTGTCATATGCATTGCATATTTGCATAATTTGATTGCAATTGCAATATATTTCATTCATTAAAGTTGCATTCATCAATTCAAACTTGATTAGTTTACCTAATTTAGCCTACTTCCTGCGGAATCCTGCCTTGAATGTAGATATTTTGTATAAAAGAGCAAAATATTGAAAATTACCATGCTCGGTAATATTACCGTTTTCAATGTGACCGGTAATTTTACATCTCTATTACTGTTTCAATACAATCAAGTACATTTGATGGTTTGTTTGTTTTTTGTTTGATGATTGGTTTGAAGGTAGGGAATAGCTGGTATGAGAAAAGAGAAAAGTCAGAAGATCACAAGATATAGTTGGAATGGTGAACAAAATAACAGTCTTAGATTATATACTAGTGGATGGTGAGCTAAAACCAGATCTAAGGGAAGTGAAAGTTATACCGGGGGTATCCGTGGATAGCGACCACAGACTAGTAGTAGCCGAATTTAAAGAACTAAAGGTCCAAGTAAAGAAGAGCACAATTCAAGAAGAAAAGAAGATACGTGTGTGGAAGCTAAAGGATAAGGATGAAGCTAGAGAATATAAAGTGTTGGTCACTAGAGGAATTCCCAAAAGTGAAATAGGAGGGGTTGAAGAAGAGTAGAGTGCTTTTAAAAAGGGTCTAGTTCAAGCAGCACAACAGGTATGTGGTAAGACAAATGGAAAGAGAAGGTATATAAAGAAATGCCATGGTGGAATAATATGACCAAAGGGTCATTCCATTCTAAGTCACCAGATCTAGATTAATCTTGTTGCGTGACCATTTTTTTTTTGTTTTTTAATTTTACACAATTATGCATCTATGTTATATTTAGAGACCTCAAAATTTTGAGAATGACTTTTTTTCACTAAATGATGCTAAATATGACTGTTTTTATTACTAGGGAAACACCAAAGTCGTTGTTAAACGAGTGAGTGAGAAAATAATTAAATTGATGAATATTTTTAACAGGGTTGGGTCATTACAGGTAGAATATTATTATTCTACTTACGTGTAGAATATTATTTTCTACTTGCGCGTAGAAAATAGTGTAGAATATGTACATTATGTAGAATATTAAACTATTTGTTAACTGTTGTTTAAATATGCAAGAAAAAAGTTCAAAACAAAAATTGGGTATGGAGCAGACATCCTTCACACCTTTGCTAGGCTTACCTATTATTTTAATACTTTAATTGGGTGATTTCTTGTAAAGAAATCATTTAATTTGTATGAGGCCCTAATAATAAAAAAAATAAAAAAAATAAAAATAAAAGGCCTAGGGCCTACCCTAATACGTAATTGATAGTTAATAATTTTTTTCCAGTTGCATAATTTTGAGTTGCATGAGCCAATGATATGAGTATTTAGGCTTACTTGGCCTATTGAATGTTAACAACCAATGATAACAAATAATTCAAATTTTCCACCACAACAGCCAATCAGTGGTTATTAGCCATAAATCCCATAATCAATCCGGAAGTTTGCTTTAACTTATTTCCTCCTCAGTTTTTAAAATGGAGGTAGGCCACAGCATAATACAAATAATTCAAATTTTCCACAACAATAGCCAATCAGTGGTTATTATAAGCAATAAATCCCATAACCAATCAGGAAGTTTGCTTTAAAGGGGCTAAAAACCCCAAAAATGATGTTTTACCACGTGATCTATAGAATAATACTACACTTAAATGACCGTTAAAAAAATTATATCTTGTAACTGTGATTTAAAAACACGATTTTTTTAAATTTTTTTGATCCAGAAATTGGCAAAAATTGGTGTTTTGGAAAATTTCCTAAATCGGCTTTAACCTGCTTCTTTTTTGGTCCACATAGATACTAGAGCATAGTACCAATCTAAAATGCCCCTTTATAACATCGTGTCTTGAAACTGTGCCCAAATATACCCTCAAACACGCAAAAATATGCATTCCAAAATCACACCCCATCTTGGTAATCAGCATATTTTGACCGAACTACTTGCCCAAATTACAAAACAAAATATAGAGAATTTATACAGAAAAGGCTGTCGAGTACGTCAATAATGGCCAATATTTTTTTGGATCAAAATCCTCCAAGGTCACGGGGCATAAAGATCGTCCCCATGTTATTTCTTATGGGAGATTTTTGCCGATGGGACCTAGCTCGAAAAATGTCATGTTTGACAATTTTTTGGGAGGTCATGGTGGCCCCAATAATTTTTCTGTTAATTGCTAAATTCATTACTAGTTAGCCTGAATGAAATATATTTTTTGAGTTTAGCGGTTAAATACCCCTTTAACTTATTTCCTCCTCAGTTTTTAAAATGGCAGGTAGGCCACAGCATAATATAAATAATTCAAATTTTCCACCACAATAGCCAATCAGTGGTTATTATAAGCCATAAATCCCATAACCAATCAGGAAGTTCGCTTCAACTTATTTCCTCCTCAGTTCACCGTTCACCATTCATGGTGAACCCTAACAAGTTATGTTACACGTGGTCTTCACTTTTAGACACGAAGACCCCACCCTCGAGTTGTACATCGGGGGGCAGCAGCTCAAAAAAGAGGATCACGTTACCTACCTCGGAGCCATCCTCGACAAGAAGCTCGCCGGCAAGGCCCATTTCGAGACAACTGCTGAGAAGGCCAAAAAGAGGCTGCGTCTGATGCAACGTGCGGCCGACACACTGGTTCTCACCTACAAGACCTATGTGCATCCGGTCCTTGAGTACGGAGCAGAAGTTTTTGTCACTTTGGCGCAGCATAACCTTGATATACTCGGCAAAATCCAGAATCAGGCCCTTCGACTAGCCAGCGGTGCAGTAAAGACAACACCGGTGGCAGCAATGGAAGCCTACTGTAAAGTAGAGCCCCTAATACAGAGACTAGAGCAGAAAGCTATCATACTGCATGAAAAACTGGTGAGAATTGACACATCTTGGCTAGCCTTTCCAACGGCGAGCGCAGCAGGACACACAAATTTTGCCCAAAAGACAACACTCCTAAAAACAGAGCACTGTCTGGACCTGCTACACCATCCTCGACAAAAGCTTGCCAGCCTAGATGTCAATAGCCTTCCAGACTCAACCATCAAAATTGACTTCAATCTTCAAGTGGAAGGTATGGGCAAGAAGGAGGAAAAAAGCCAGTCCGAGCTGAAAGTGCTTATCGAAGCGCATCTGAAGAAGCACTACCCAATATCCGAACGGGTGCATGTCTTTATGGACGGCTCCCGAAACAGCTCGGGGAGGAATACTGGCTTTGGCTTCCACTGAATCTTCTTTGAAGAGGCACACTCGATGGCACCAGGCTCGAGCATTTTTAATGCAGAATTAATGCCATCTCCAGAGCAGCAGAGAAAATTGCAGAAACACCAACCTTTCCACTCAAAAAGACAAAATTTGTCATTATTCCTGACAGCAAGGCCGCCATTAAGAAGATCTGTAAGATGGAAAAATGTGAAGAAGCCTCCCTGTCCCTTAAAAAGAGTTTAATAAAAAATGTGATTCATGGAAAAGTGCTTAATAACAATGGGTGCCCAGCCACTGCAACATCCTGGGCAACGAGAAGGCCGACGCGCTAGCCAAGTTGGGCTCGAAGAAGTCTGCCCCTGACACGGCGAGTATCTCCTACAACTCTGCCAAAAACCTTGCCAAGGAGGGCCTCAAGACATCCTATGGAAGACTTCAAGAGGCCAAGATGTATCACAAACCATGGCGGGACGAGGTCCTCAAAGGGCCAGACAAATCCTGGACAAGAAAGGTGGCAACAGCGCAGTTCCGGCTGGCCACAGGACATGACGTCCTGCAGCACCACCTGAGTCGATTTCAAATCACAAAGGAACCAGCAACTTGCAAACTATGAACATCGGGTTTTCAGGACAGAGCGCACCTCTTCAGCTGCGCTGCACTTAAATCTGACATTGACGCCCTGCCAAATAACCTGAGCGGGCCAAAGAAGGAAGCACATTTACTGGATAGTCAGGAAGAAAAATGATTGAAAAATCAAGCTTTCGGCATAAAAAAAAAAGTTTTTAAAATGGCAGGTAGGCCACAGCATAATACAAATAATTCAAATTTTCCACCACAATAGCCATTCAGAGGTTATTAAGCCATAAATCCCATAACCAATCAGGAAGTTTGCTTTAACTTATTTCCTCCTCAGTTTTAAAAATGGCAGGTAGGCCACAGCATAACACAAATAATTCAAATTTTCTGCCACAATAGCCAATCAGTGGTTATTAAGAGTCGGAAGCAGGGCCGAGCGCTTTCAAATTTTGCGGTGACTACCTAAACTAAATCGTCCGCTATCGGTAGCTCTGTCAATACAGTTGCGTCTTCTCCCCTAGGGTCCTAGGCTACCCGCATTACCAGCCACGTTTCAAACCACGAGATATTATTTGGTGGCGAGTTGGATGATTTTATGCGACTGACTGCCACATCCAGGAAAATGCGTTGTTGGATGAGCGTAATTGGAGCATTGAGCTGCCATGTGTTATGCGGATTTTCTGTTGTTCTGAGAAAAAATCATTACTTCATTGAAGATTTTTTTTAAAATTATTTCAATTAAATAAAAAATAAACTTTAATTTTTAATTTTTATAATAATTAATCGTAATTTTTAAAATCGAAAAAAATTGTAAAATTGCGATTTTCATGAGAAATAATTTTTCGATTGCGTTAAAAAACGTGGCAGTTTTTAGTTCAGAGATTTCGAAGGTCTCCAGAAAATTTCATCGCAAATGGAGTATCGGTTTAGCCGGAATCGTGTTAACAGACACACAAAAATACAAATAGAATAAAAAAAAGAAAAAAGAAAAGAAAGAAAAACATTCCGGATTTTTTTCTCCAGTGTAGTGAAATGGAATCTTCGCTTCGCTCGCTACGCTCGCCACGCTCATCCAATTATAATGTACAATCTCATGTATAGAGACGTAAATTACACTGAAGAAATATCGGCAGAAGGTTTTAAAACTATTGAAAGTGCCCTAATTGTAATGACAAATGTTTTACGCTCGTCTCAAGTTAGCGTGCATCTGCATAGGTATCATCACTGGAGACCGCCCGCTCACCGTAGACGTGTTGGCTCACTGGTCAGCACGCTTGTTTTGAATGCGAGAGGTCGCCTTTTTTATAAAACATTTTTTACTTTTTTTACTCATCCCATTATTATTGTTCACTCGTAATTTATGACGGAAACAATTTTTATGACTTTCCGGTGCAAATTACTCTAATGGCGAAGGCCTTCTCGCATTCCGCATTCCATAGTCGTGTTGAGCCCATAGATAATCACAGAAGTTGTAACGTAGATAATTGTGTACTTCTTGTTTATTTATTTAGATTAAGGACGCGTCAACCGTTAGGTCATAATGCACCACTCTAGCCTAAGGGGGGTGGGGGAGGAGGGCCCATGCTGGTCAGAACCAGCCACGGGTTAGGGGAGGAAGGGGGGTTTCTCACGTCGCGGTCGTCATAGTCTTTGTCATCGTTCGTTGTGTCATTGTCATCGTCGCCGGGGGGTCGTCAAGGGAAGGGAAGGGGGCAAGGTCCCCGACGACGATTGCCAGAGCTCGCCTCTAGTTTCGGGGAGTAAGATACTCCGCTCTTTCTAGCTGATGTTTGCGAGGTGGACTTTTTCTCTTGAATCGCCTTTTACGATTAGCAGAGCCATGCTCTGGGCCAATTCTACCCCGGGCCCAGAATTAAAAATATATTTGCACCATTTGATAGCGCTAAACAAAAAGAACACTTTGGGATTACAGTTCTTTACGTCTTTCTTTGCCCAGATCATGGTATTGAGGTTTGCGGCAACTTCAGGAGCGTCTTTGTACCTAGGCCAACTAGGCACGGGTCCAGGGGCGGCAGCCCTTGGGGGGGCGGCACAAGAGCAAAACAAATTCAACAATGTTAGTTTTAACTAGGAAAACGCTTAAGTCCCGCCGCGTTGTTGGATGAGCGTAATTGGTGCATTGAGCTGCCATGTGTTATGCGGATTTTCTGTTGTTCTGTGAAAAAATCAATACTAAGTTGAAGATTTTTTTTAAAATTAAATTAAATTAAATGAAAAATTAACTTAAATTTTAATTTTTTTTAATTAATTGTAATTTAAAAAAAGGAAAAAAATCGTAATATTGAAATTTTCATAAGAAATAATTATTTGATTGCGCACAAATTTTACACAAATATATGAATTTATAAAATTAAGGTTCTGTGAAAAAATTATTACAATAGGATAAAGCATGTAGGTGTTATAAGTCAAAGAATTGTTTTAAAAACGAAAAAAAACGTAAAATTTCTATTTTCACGAGAAATATTTTTTTGATTGCGCTCAATTTTCACATGAATACCTATATTCATGAAATTAAGGTTCTGTAAAAAAATCATTGAAATCGGACAAAGCATGTAGGTGTTATAAGCTGAAGAAATTTTTTAAAAATCGAAAAAAATCGTAAAATTGCGATTTTCATGAGAAATAATTTTTCGATTGCGCTCAAAAACGTGGCAGTTCTTCGTTCAGAGATTTCGAAGGCCTCCATAAATTTTTTATCGCAATTGGAGTATCGGTTTAGCCGGAATCGTGTTAACAGACACACAAAAATACAGAGAAAAAAAAAAAAAAAAACATTCCGGATTTTTTTCTCCAGTGAAGCGAAATGGAATCTTCGCTTCGCTCGCTACGCTCGCTACGCTCATCCAATTATTTTATTATTTGTTTTGTTTTTATTATATCGTATTATGTAATTTTAGATTTTAAAACGTGTTTTGGAGCTTTTAAAAATTGAAAATTTGCAAAAATTTCACCTTCGGCGATCGGTCCTTTGTACAGCTATAGCATTAGTTGGGCCTACATGGTTGGCTTGGTCGCTTTGGTTTACTGTTCCCCACTGAAAATCAGTTATATGACTGAGTGGGTAGACTCTAAATACAAATATTTATTTATTTATTTATTTATTTATTTATTAAGTCTTCTTATCCCGATCCCGTAATAAAAGGGTTCGTAAAGTAAGACTCTTGCGTGTTTTACTGTGGTGCTAGCTGCTGCATGCAGCATCTGAGTTAGACAACTTTGTTGCAGAATAGAAGAAAATTTAAATTTAAAACCGTTACCTAAACCTTTTAGTAGTGAGTTGGGTGGTGGTAGTATGCGGCAAAATTTAATTGTCTAGGGGCGGCTCACTACCTAAATACGGTATATTTCTTCCGGGATGTAGCTTTACGATGATGTAATATACACAAGAACACCGAAAAAAAAAATAGCAATGCAATATTATCACTAAATAAATTGGGTGCTTATGTACACAAGTATAATTTCAATTGAAAATATTTTGCATTTATGATTTTAAATTATTGTGGATCATAATTATGCCAGTGCTATTCAAAGTCCAACATTGACACACAAAAACATAAGTTGCTTTCGGAGAATAATAAGTTTGGTGTTACAAAAAACAATTTTGAATACATATTTGTGGTGTACAGCACTAAACACAAATACATTAGACTAGGAAAACGCTAAAGTCCCGCCGCGTTGATGGATGAGCATTTTTTTGTAAGTTTTTTGTTTGCGTTTTTTGCGTTTGTTTGCACTTTTCCTTTGCAAGTGCTTTTTGAATGCATTGTAGGTGATTGTTGTCAAGTTTCTATTGTTACTTGTTAATTGTTGTTATAAACCTAAAACAACTCATATTAAAACCTTTATTTCTATGGATTCTGGATAACTTTTTCAACTTTTTCTTTCAAAAGGTACTACATTACCATAACCTTAATGTCCATGTGAAATATAAACGTTGTAGCCCTACCCGTTTGGTCAGAATCGGACCAAATGTCACGAAAATATCGCACTAAAAATCGAAAAAAATCGTAAAAGTACGATATTCATGAGAAATATTTCTTTGATTGTGCCCAAAAACAATACACCTCTAAGTTTAGAGATTTCGAAAGTCCCTTCCAATTTTCATCAAGATCGGTTATGCCGTTTGCCTGGTAGTTAGCTAACAAACAGACAGAAAAACAAACAATAACAAACACCCGAGCTATATTTTTTTAGGGTCAGTGAAATTGAAGTCTTCACTTCGCTCATCCAAAAACTGATGTGACGCTCCTGAGCGATTGATGCAAGAACCAATCCCTATGCAAGAATTTTTAAAGATGTTGTATAAAGTAGCTTACATACACTGCTAGCTGTCACTACATTTACAACCAGGTGTTTAGTACTTACATAGTCCCACATTCCCCACTACTATTTTGTTTGTTGTTTAGGAGAAGCATAGCATAGCTAATGAAGTTTCACTCTAAACAGTGAAACAGTTTATGTTGATTTGATAGCCATTAGCTACCAAAGGCAAAACATGCAACAAAATGGTCAAAAGTATAACCAAATTGAAAGAATAAAAATACCCGCCACTCTCATCTTGGAGTAAAAGCATGCCGAGTATAGATACATGCATGGGTAAGAATACCACAATGTTGAATGTATAAATCAGTAATCATCGTCTTGCAAAGCAACATTGACCTTGTGAGACTGACGAAAGGTCACTACTGCAGCCCGAGAAGGATGGGAGCGCACACGCAGAATCAGCTACCCAATAAAAATATAGGCCTACTTGTGAATATACTGAGACATTTTAAAATACAAAAACTTGCAAATCAAATTCGTATTTTTGGAATAGAGAGATCTCAAAACAGATTTGAACGTGGTTTTTCAAATCACTTTTACATTACAGTTACGTACATACATACACTACATAGTTACATTGCACATCTGCCACGTACTAAAAAATAGCCCAGTGTTCTTCGTAGCCAATCAAATCAAAATAAAATAAAAAATTTCCAATGCAGCAACAAACACAACAATTGATATTTTCCACCTTTCCCACTGCATTCCACAGCCATCTAAATCAGCAAATTATCAAATGAACACTGAAAATTTGCACCGCCTTTTGTTTAACATTTTTATCTAATGACAGGAGCATTGAAAAAAAAGAAAAAGGGTATTGTTTCCGTAAATTTTTGTATAGTCTAGGACTATCATCCCCTACTATTGTTCAACTACATTAGGCTTTCTGTAATCAAAACTAGTTATTTGTATTGTGCGGGAGTGTCAGAACACGGTCGTGCAGGCCTAGGGCTGGCTAGGAGAGGCCTAGGAGTTGTCAAACGTGATGTGTTTGTATTCATATTTCTAGTCATATAGCCTAAGGTAACTTGAAGCTTACACTGTTGTATTATAAATAATTTTCATCGTCTGGGCCTAGGCCCGGGATGGTTTCTGTTTTGTTTTATGAGCGTAATGACAACTTTTCTCGTTTTACGCATAGACACAAAATTAAAAATGTCGTCCATCTGTTTACGTATTTTCTTGGGCGAGGCGTTCGTATAGCCTAAGCTGCCGTTATCGTCTTTCGTACATACGATCCTAACGCACAGACGCGGAACTCCGTGCAGCCATCAATCCCCATTTTAGGCGCAATTCCGTGCCTTTTTGTGTAGCTTTTACTGATGAAATTTAACGATTATATCCATAATTATGGTTCAAATAAGATCAACTTTCACCACAGTGTTCGAAATAGTAAAATTAATACGTCGCTGTCATGAAACATGGATATTACTTATTTCAATGCAGTAAAGTGCATCATCAAGTTCCCAAGTTATCATTTTTTTCCGAAGCAATAACCGACCAAAGAAAAAAATAGACAAATGCGATGTGTTCAAAATTTATTTTTGAGTATAGTTGAATTTTTCCATAATTATTTGATCATAACTGTAGAGCTTGTTATTTTATTTCTAACCCTCTGCAGCCGCGCCTGAAACCTGTCTATGCATTAGGCTCTTAAGCCATAAATCCCATAACCAATCAGGAAGTTTGCTTTAACTTATTTCCTCCTCATTTTTTAAAATGGCAGGTAGGCCACAGCATAATACAAATAGCTAATTTTTTCCACCAAATAGCCAATCAGTGGTTATTAAGCATAAATCCCATAACCAATCAGGAAGTTTGCTTTAACTTATTTTTAAATAGTGGCAGGTAGGCCACAGTATTGCAGCTGGAGGTACCAAGTGACAGAGGTTTCAAATTACTTAGTCAAAGAAAACAACAAGTTAGGCCTACTATGTTAGGCTATGTTAGTAAAAAACAAAAAACAAAAATCTTCCTCAGATCATTGATTAGCTGTAAATGAAAAGAATAATTTTCTACATGTAGAATATGTAGAATATTTGAATATTCTACATTACATACTCTACAGTAGAATATACGCATAGATACACATTTTCTAAACGTAATATTCTACTGACCCAACCCTGATTTTGAATTTATTTTCTGAGACTTGGTTTGTTCATGAGGTCTTGATTTGCAGAAAGATTGTAGAGTCACAATTTGACGTTATCTACGTGGAACAGAGTTTCACAAAAGGTCCATAGCCACACCGTTTCACGGTACCGTACCTGACAACTAGGGCTGCCCAACGATATCGATATGAAGAAAAAAAATTGATATCAATATTGTCGGCTCACCGACAGGGTATAAAGAAATACGTTTAATCACAACTTACAACTCATAAATTGAAAAGGAAACAATATTCTTTAAAGTGATGATTTATTTTAATCTTGTCATTCAGACCTCCAAACATAAACGTAACATAACATATCAATCTCCCTTGACAACAACAATTGGAAATACACAGCCCTCAACATATTATATAAATGATAGGACTACCCAACCCACTGTGACTGGAATGCTAGGCATGACATACCCCCCAACGGTGATGTATCCGGCTGCATCACCCAAATTCTCACAGTGTTTTTGGCAAACTTGTTGTGCGTAGCACACACAACTTATGAACTGGTCTGCGATAGGTTCCCTTGGTTGTCTTCACATCTACCACTCGAATACGTTCGTCCTTTCCTGGGTATATGGTTTCGATCACTCCTTTTGGCCAGCTGGCTCTTGGTAGATTTCCATCAGCTATTGCAACAATGTCACCCCTTTTGATACATTCCACAGGTTCATGCCATTTTTCCCGTTTCACTAAAGTTGGTATATATTCTTTTATCCAACGTTTCCAAAAATGATCAGCAAGCCTCTGACCAATCCTCCATTGTCTTCTTAGGATTAAATCATTATCATCAAAGATTCCTGGTACAGATATTCCTGATGAACTTCCAAGAAGGAAATGGTTTGGTGTCAAAGCTTCCGGCTCTGTGGTGTCGACGGGTACATGTGTAAGAGGTCTACTATTAACCATAAACTCTGCTTCTGCAAAGAGTGTTTGAAGCACTTCAAGCCGGGGACATCGCGAGTGCAACGTCACTGACAATGCTTTTTTTACACTTTGAACCATTCGTTCCCAACATCCTCCCATATGAGGAGCTGCTGGAGGAATGAAGTGCCACTCAATTCCTTTTGTTGCTAAATCGTCTTGAATTTCTTCCTGTTGAAGACCCTCCAGAGCTACCTTCAACTCTCGATGAGCTCCTCGTAGATTTGTGCCGTTATCGGAATACATTTTCCGAACAGTTCCTCGACGGGCAAGAAATCTTCTAATTGCCATTATGGCTGAATCAGTAGAGGGTTTCAGCCATCTCCAAATGTACAGCTCTAATTACCATACAAGTAAATAGCACACCGTATCGATTCTCTCGTCTTCTTCCAATGGTAACTTCCATAGGACCAAAATAATCAACACCGGTAAATGTAAATGGTTTATAGTATGGAGTTAGTCTTATTTCAGGCAAATCTCCCATTTCTGGTGGCTTTGGTAGGGCTCGCTTGATCCGACACAGATTGCAGTAATTCCACGAACTGTGAATCGCCGCTCTCATGTTTGGAATCCAAAACTGCTGTCGCATTTCATTGAACACTCTTTCCTGTCCTTGATGCCCGGCCCTTTTGTGAAATTCCATTATCATCAACTTTGTAAATGGATGCTTTGCATTTAAAATCACTGGATTCTTCGTAGCATCAGCGATACCCGGTGCTTTACTAATGCGCCCTCGCATTCTCATGATCCCATCAATATCATTGATGGATCAAGTTGAAATATCTTGCTTGATTTAGAGAAGGATTTTTTCAATGACAACATTGCCATTTCTTCTGGAAATGAGTCCCATTGAACTCTCTTATACCATCTTTTCTTAGCATCTTCTAGTTCAGTAACACTAAGCACTAAATTTCCTCTCATTTTCATGCGTAGACAATTTATATACCGCATTATCCATGCTGTTGTTCTGATAAGTCTACAAAAGTTTGAAAATCTTTCCACCTCGGGAAGAACAGTGTTGTAAATCGTTACAACGTTAATATATTCCAGTTTGATCTCCAGCTCTTTGTCAGCAATCCCCTCATTGTCAGTGTGCACTGTGCGGTTCTCTTTTGGCCAATCACTTTCTGTTCTTTTAAGGAAGCTAGGTCCATTGTACCATCGAGCTGAAGGATGAAATTCACTTGGCGTCTCCCTAGTCGCTTCATCAGCAACATTATCCAGTGTGGAAATCCACTTCCACTGTGACACGTCTGTAGTGTCCAATATTTCACCCACTCGGTGAGAAACAAAAGTCTTAAACGTTCTTGCATCTGAACGTAGCCAGCAAAGAACCGTTCTGGAGTCAGTCCAGAACACAGTTCGCTCAATGCACATCTCCACTCCTAATTCCTCTTGAATCATAAAAGCCATTCTCGTCCCCATTTACTGCAGCCTGCAACTCTAGTCTTGGTATCGATATCGGTTTCAAAGGTGACACTCTCGTTTTAGCTAGTACAAATGCAACATCAACTGTTACTATCGTTCGTTGTTGTGCTAAAATAACTGACAGCTGCAAAACTCTTTTCAGATGCGTCACAAAATACATGGAGCGTGGTTGATCCAACTCTTCTCATAGAATAACATCTCGGGATTCGACACTGTTTAACACTTTACTGAGCTCCATTAACCAACTTTTCCACTTTGAATCAAGTTTCCCAGTCAATTCGTCATCCCAGCCCAATTGGCAATCTCCAAATATCTTTGTAACAAGATTTTGCCCTTTATCAAAAATGAGCAACAAAGCCAAGAGGGTCGTAAACCGACATGAGTACACGTAGTTACCTCTCCTTAGTCGGTGTCTTCTTTCACTGTAGTAGGTTGGATCCAACCGGTTGAACTGTAGTGTGAAGGATGAACTCATCAGTATTGTGTGTCCAGTGAAGACCAACACTCTTTCAACCTCCTGATGACTATTTTCACAAACGTCTTATCTGTGTCTGCTCTCATTGCAGGCGGTATACTGTCCAATCTTGCCGATTAGAACATATCCAATTCCGTATTCAAAACCACCACGTCTGTGTACTTCGATAACATCTTTGACTATTTCAATAGCCTCCTCTGACGTCCACGCACTGTTGAGGTAATCATCCACGTATGTCTATCGATAATAGCTGTTGCTGCCTCAGGAAACTCGTGCTTATTTTGTTCGGCATTATAGTTCTTCACATAATGGCAGAACATGGGGAACATGTAGCTCCAAATATCATCAACATTCATGCGATATTCATCTGGTTTTCGAGATCTGTCCATCCCCCTCCAGTAATCTTGTGCATCTCTATCACTTTCTTCTATTATCACTTGATGAAACATCTCGCGTATATCCGCAACAAACCCAATCGACCTGGCTCGAAATTTCATGATGACAGCTACTAAAGAATTTAGAAGATCATGGCCTTTGATCAACTTATCATTTAGACTTACTCCATGACTTTTGCCGCTGCATCAAACACAAATCTTATTCTTCCCTTTGCTTATTTGAATTGACATGAGCAAAAGTGGCAAATACCAAGTCTTTGGTGGAGTCATTGCCATCTCACATTTTGACAACTTAGCAGCATAACCCTTACGCACGTAATCCATTATTTTTGCACAATATAGCTCGGCAAAGACTGGATCCTTATCCATCTTTCTCTCCATGTTTTCTAGTCTTCGGAATGCTGTTACTTTACTCTCTGAAATCTTGAGTTGCTTCTCTTTCCAAAGTAATCCAGTTTCATATCGACCGTCCACGTGTTTCGTTGTTTCTTCTAGAATCTTACGAGCACGCAACTCTTCCCTACAGCATGGTTTTTGATCAATAATCTTTACTCCAAAAGTCTCGGTTTTAAAAGATTCCTTTACCAATTGATGTAGAATTTCGTCTGATTCACTTCTATGGCAAATATGAAGAGTAAATTCATTGTCAACACATCCATCATTAATTGTGGCATTACTATGAATGATCCATCCTAGAGCTGTCTTCGATAGCAATGGTGTATGTGGTGGACCTCTCAACATTTCCATAGAAGTTATCAACTCACAATTATCCGCTCCAATCAATATCATAGGCTTCGCATTCTCAAGATTAGGAATGTGTACCTGTTTCAGATGTTCCCACTTACTTGCTAAGCTTTTTACTTTCACTGTCTGTACGGGAAGTTCCAAATTCTTCACCGTACGAATGTTTACCATGTTAAACTTCTTGTTCCTCAGTGTCCCTGCAACCTTGAGATTGACGAGCCGCGACTCTTGATCTAATCTCGTAACAGAGTTGGTGAAACGCAGTACCACTGGTTGAGACCGACCTTCCAAACCCAGTTGATCCGCTAGAGATTCATCCAACAATGTGGTTGTGGATCCTTCATCCAACATTGCATATGTTGATATTTCCCCACAAGGTCCGAATAGCTTTACTGGCGTAATCTTCAACAGTACTTTATCTAATACCGCAGAATGTAGATGGTTGACTACAGCTTGTTCTGTCTCCTTGGCCTCAGGTTGGTGATCTAAATGCAACAATGTGTTGTGTCTAAGAGTTCATCCCTTTAAACCACAAACCGGCTTCTTACATTCACTGTTATAATGTCCAGACTCTAAACAGTTAAAACAGACACCTGAATTCCAAGACCACTGTACCCGTTTCTTAGTGTTCAGTTTAGCAAATATAAAAGTACACTTTATGACCAGACCTTTTGCAGTAAATACATCTACTTTCTGTTCTACTTGTTACAGTGGTGCTCAATATCGTTTCATTCTTCCTTGTATCCTTATAGCTACCGTAGTATTTTGGTTTCACTTCCACTTTATCTTTATTATGTAGACTCAAAGTAGCCCCTACAAGGAACACTAACCAAACTCGCAGCCTCTCCTTCAATGTCTAGCCACTTTGCAAAATGTTTCAGAGTTCCTGTCTTATCACTTAGCCCAAGTATTTCTCGTCCCCACGACAGCTTCAGGTAGTCAGGCAGCTTCCGTACCAAGTCTTGAATCAACTCCGGATTTGAAAGGTGCGCCGGACGATCCAGGTTCTCCACTGTAGCTGTGAGACTCTTAACCAAGCTGGCAAAGACAATCAGATCTTCCATTTTGTTGTTTCTGGGTGGAGGAGCATTTTGCACCTTCTCAATTAGTGCTGAAATAACCAGATCTGGCCTATCAAATCTTCTCTCCAATATTGCCATTATTTTGTCGACATTCTTAGGTGAAACCAACATGGCTTGAACTTCTCTCTTGGCGTTTCCCGTCAAGGCTCTTTGAAGTCGGATAATATTTTCTACATCAGAGAATTGGCAACATTTTGTAGACTGCTTATGGCTAGCACTAAATATCGGCCACTCTTCAGGGTCTCCACTGAACATTGGTAAATCTCTACCGACTGTTTGCCTCACTAAATATTGCCTACTGTCACTTTGTTGGTTGCTAGCACCTAGCCCTACATGTTTTGAGAATAGTAGCAATATTTTAAATGCACCAGCTAAATCGGATTGTTTGACCATTAGCGTCTCATCTATTGGTGGGGTTAGAGAAGTTAAACCTGGACCCACATTGACACCAGATAACTCCACTGGATTCGAACAGCTGTTTAACTTACCAGTTTCAGCATTTTTCACCCAATCAGCAACACTGGACATCCTTCGTGACTCGTTTTCATCAACTTCCAGATCGAATTCTTCATCAATCTCAGCTAACTTTGTCTGGGAAGCGCTCTCAATCAAGTCGCGTTGAAGTGCAGCGATGTTTTCTTCTTCAGCAGCTTCTCGTCGCATACGGGAAAGTTCAATAACGATTTTCTTCTGTGCAACATCATTTTCCAATTGAAGTTTCTTCTGTACAACTTCATTTTCCAATTGTATTTTCTTCTGTGCAACTTCATTTTTCAATTGTAGTTTTTTTCTGTGCGAGTTCTTTCTCGTACTGATGTGCTCTAGCAGCTTCAATCCTATCTCTTTCGATACGAAGCATTTCTTGTTTGGCATCATGCTCCACTTGAAGCTTACGCCGACGAACTGTACTAGTATTAGAACTGGAACTAGAATTATTGCAACTTGCAATTGATCTACTATATCTCCTTTTGTGTTCTCGTTCATCTACTTGTGACGTGGATTTTCCAGCTTTAGTCCAGTCATCATTTCCTGGAAACTTATCTGCTGGAATCCCACGAGTAGATCGAACACCACGATCTGTTACAGCAGTACTATCTGGAATCTTCTTTTTATCCATTTTTGAAAAACTACACTCAATAGCCTACCACATAAGCATACCTTGATACTGGAGTGGAATACTTCCTAGGACTTGAAGATCCGGCCAACGGAGGACCATTAATGTCGGCTCACCGACAGGGTATAAAGAAATACGTTTAATCACAACTTACAACTCATAAATTGAAAAGGAAACAATATTCTTGAAAGTGATGATTTATTTTAATCTTGTCATTCAGACCTCCAAACATAAACATAACATAACATATCAATCTCCCTTGACAACAACAATTGAAAATACACAGCCCTCAACATATTATATAAATGATAGGACTACCCAACCCACTGTGACTGGAATGCTAGGCATGACAAATATGGAAATGTACGTCCTATATTGTTTTGTTTTTTTAGATTTTTTTTAAGAAATGCTTAGTGTGGTTAGTGTGGTTGCTTAGTTATGGTTCTGCAGTGCTGTTCTCCTCCTCCCCCCCCCCCCCCCCCCCCACGCCACCAACTACATATTGCTAGTCAGTTTGACTTCGGGCCAAGGCTCTTGCTGCTTTGTTTTGTTAAGTGAGCGAAGCGAGCGTTTCCATTTGACTCTGCCGGAAAAATTAGTCACTGGTTTTGTTTGTTTTTTTGTTTTTTTTTGTATGTCTCGCGATAACGTTCGAACGGAGGCTCGGATCGAGTTGAAATTTTGACCATCCGCAAGCTTTGTTCTCAATTGAATGCCATTAGTTTTGTGGCAAAATCGTTCAAAAAGTTAAAAAGTTAGCCTACATTAAAGTTAATCGAAAGTTTTTTTTTCAAACTAACCGGCGACAAAATCTGAGATAGCCAAATCATTTAGAATGTCCGTCCGGTCAAGAATATGTAAATTTTATTTTGATCCGATAAGTAGTGTAGATGGAAATTACATTATAACAAAAGTAACGTTGCCATGGCAACGAAAAGACGCGCAAAGTTTCTATCTAATACACTGCCACCTAGAAGTAATCAAAATACTTTCGAGAAAGCAGTCTATTATTTGTCACCAAAGAGTTTAAATAGTTTTCCCAAGGAGTCAAGGTCCTCTAGATGGAGGTGGATTTTATCCACAAAGTAAAGGTTTTTACACACGGGTTTACCCAAATACCTTGGCAATAATAAATAATATTGGAAACGCAAACGCCATAAATTTTATGTGCAATGTGGGTCTAGCTATAGCACGTGCTCGCTTATCAACGCGTCCAACTGAGCGTTTCCTAGTTTATGTTATTTATTTATTTATTTATTTGGACAACAAATAACAATACAAAGTACAGTTAAAGTTTATAACAGTTTTCACCGTGTAGTCCATTTTTGCTAAACATAGACTAGTTGTTACATAAGTATTAATATAATATAATATAGGTATTTTACAAAAAAATATAGGCCCATAGCCTATTATATGGTACCTCCTACTAATAATAAAATATAGCAATTATTAGGTAGTTCTGTCTGTCAAAAAGTCTTTTATGCTGTAGTATGCCTTTTGTATTAGGAATTTAGTTAGTTCATTTTTTAATTTGATGTGTTCTGTTATGTATTTTATTGATTGGGGGAGTTTATTGAATAGAGTTTTATTCAAATAATCAGAGATTTTTTGACCTAGGTTTGTACGATATTGGTTAAGATGGAGGTTATTTTTGTTCCTTGTGTTGTGGGTGTGTATGCCACTGTTGACTGTGAAAGTGTGGATGTTTTTTCTTATGACTAAAATTGACTTGAGAATGTAAAGGCATGTAACTGTAAGAATGTTTAGTGTAATAAAGTAGGGTTTGCAATGCTCCGTCGGCTTAAGGGTACATAATGCCCTGATTGCTCGTTTTTGCGTGATGAATACCTTGTCGATATGAGTCGATATTCCCCAAAATTCGATTCCATATCTCAAGTGCGATTCAAATAGAGAAAAGTAACATATTTTAGCAGTTGATATGTTGTAGCGGAGCCAACTTTGCCGCCTACTTATTCAACTCACTTTTTCAAAGTTGCCGCCAATATTTTGAATTACCAGGCAACAGTGTGATTCATAAGCCTTCTGGAATTTTATTTGATTTATTTCAGTGCAATTTTGAAAGCGGTGGCTATTGTTGTGATTGTTTTTACAAACCGGATGTAAAATGGTTTGTTGAAGAAGACAAGAGAAATGGTGGGACGAGTTTGGGAGGGCGTCTAGCTAGTTGTAGACTGTCCGAAAAGAGTTGTAAAAGCAGTGTTTTAACGAGTAACGGTGTACGAAATCAACACCAATTAATAGTAAATAATGCGACGAGCATTTTAAGCTATTACGTTTGTAGAAAGAGTTGCGGATGTGGTCAGTTTGAATCTTATAAAAACTCGTGAATTGATATTTTCAAACGTGTCGTGGGAAGCGCGCATCTAGGCCTAGACCCTAGCCATCGATACGAGCAAAGCTGAGAACATTTTGAGACTGTAGTATTTCATTGGACAAATTAACACTTCAGGTTAGTTCGGTGACATTAATGTGCGCATTGACCAAATACATTATAAATCAAGATGTCTGAGACAGACAATAATCAATTACGTAATACAACGAATATACGAACTGACAAGAGGAAGGAATACTCGTTTCGCATCGTAAAGAACCATCTGTAAGAAGATTACGCATTGACGTCCGAGATACAGCTGGCAATACTAGGAAGTTTGTTATGCTAAGTGAATTTTGCGCTACGAGACCGTCACGTGAAGAACTTACCTTTGATCTGCATTCTTCGAACCAAGGACTGTTTGGAGAGCAAAGCGAGGGTTCTGTCCCCTAATCGAGTACATCTCCAGTAAACGATGAGTACATACATAATATGTTATTGTTATTATTGTAAGGTAATAAATTATTATTGTGAAGATAAAGTACATGATTATAATAGGGATATTTTATCCAAATAATAGGAATCGCTGATCAGCTTAGGTAGGACTAGATATCAATAACTTAGGGGTAATGTGGGTAATGGGGAACACTTTTTTAATGTTTTCACTTCGTTAATTAATTGTAATTTTGTGGTTAACTTTTTTCAACAATTTTTTTTTTCATAGAGTCTGTGGGGGTATATCCTTTAGTACTGTGGGAATTATAAACTTTGTTTTTAAATCCAGAATTAGCAAGGTAATTTTAAAAAAAATACGAGTTTGTTCCTCATTACCCTAGCTTCGAGGGTAATGGGGAACAAGGCTTGCTATAGCCATAGGGTCGTGTTGTAAAATATTTGGGGTAATTAGGAACATAGAGCTTGACGCCACAATTCCATTGCAATTTGCCAAAATAAAATGTGACAATAAATGGAAATTTTACGGTAATTGAACAATGAAAATACTTTATCTGGGAAACAACCCTGGAAACAGGGGTAACAATAGTTAAAACTAATGACAATGAAAACAAAAAACATTTTGATATTAGCTTTCACTTATTTTTATGGTCATTATGTAAGCAGCTTACATAATATTAGATGAGTCTTTGTAAAAATAGGTCAGATTTGACCACACTTCCAACTTAAGGTAAAAAGGAACATAAAAGTGCGATAAAGGTAGAAATGCATATAAACATGACTAGAAGCCTACTTTAAAGAAAATAAGTTGACAGAAGTCATGAATCAGGCCCACATGTCTGAATAATGCTATGGCATAGTGCATTTATGCCTCTTTCACATCAACTTTAAAGGCAAACTTATACTTGATGCGATCGTTAGCCCCATCCATGTCGGGAAATGGGAGGATTGCAATTATGTCAGAAATAGTCATAATGGATACATCACTCTACTGCTATACATAGCCTAGATAGGCCTAATGATCATTGTTCACTGACTTGGTGCCCAATACACGATATTCAGGAACAACGATGTCTTGTATGATGCACACATATCGAAAAGTTTGTGCTTTTCTTTTTCCCAATTTAAATCGAGCTAGAATGAATTGACCAACTGCCAATGTCCCCAATGCCAATGCCAATGTGTGCCGATGTGTGTGTGTATGTTTGTTCCCATTTACCCCACAGATATTAATCCAGTGATAAATGGCTTGTTCCTCTTAACCTACGTTGTTCCTGATTACCCTCATTGTGTGTTCCTCTTTACCATCAAAATTAACTTGTTAGGGTAATGAGGAACATCATTAAATTTAATGATATGCATAAATGTTAAAAAATAATGAAAATCATGATCATGTTGACACAAGAAGTAGGTAACTTTCTATGCATGCTGTTTTAATTTGTGTTACTGCATTAGCCTGTAAAATAATTGAAAGTAGTAAAAAGTGTAAAAACAATAGCATGATTTTTTTACAGGGTGACAAAAAAAATTTAAAAAAATACTGAACATAAGTAGTAATGCAAGTAGTTGTAATTGCCTGGCCATAAACATCAATGCAGCTAAACAGTACAGTAATTTTCATAATTTTGCTTTCAAACGGAAACAAGGGAATGCCACTGTTTCCGATTACCCTTTGTTCCCCATTACCCACATTACCCCTAAAGCTGTGATCTGTATTTTCTGTCTTGATTCCAATATATTTAATCATGAAAGCTTAACGTTTTCTTTCCTTCCAATCTAAATTAACTTCTTTTTTTTGTTCTGTTGTCTTTTATATGCTGAACTTTTGTTGCGTAGCTTCTCTGTCATCTACGTCTCCGGCTTGAGCTAGACCGAGGAATACTATTATAAAAATGTTAACCCCGAGATTAATGAAAATTTGAAAAGATTGAATTTTTATTATGTGTTTTGACACTCAGAAAGGTGGGGCTTAACTCCGTTTTATCATAATTGGCAACCCAACGTGTAGGGCTCGAATATTACTAATCGACCGAGAGAAGGAGACCTTGTGGGGTGAGAAGGTGTCTAAAATGTCAGCAAAGTTTTGGTTGTGTGTTTTAAACTTTGTGATGTACATGTCATGTTCTGCTAGGGTTCTGCTAGGGTTCTGCTAGGGCTGTGTATCAAGTTTTGGCTAGGGTGTGTCACGTCTCTACTTGTCTTGTCAATTTGTCGAAGTGAGGTAGATTTGCTAGGATGTCAGACTCAGAGAGTGGTCAGTCGGGGATAGTGAGCGTCTGCGTATCACCATCAGAGAACATTGAAGGGCTCGACGGAAATGGGTTGAATGAATCCATGATGTGGCATATAATGGAGGGTTTGCAAACCGCGCATAGGCTCGTACCGATAGTGATACACGCGGAAAGTGAGGGGAGTGATAACCAGAGTGATGAGGAGCGGCGTTACGTTGTGGAGCAGCTGTCACGAACAGGGTACGAGGACATTTTACCGATATCGGAGCCGGTAGACAGAATAGTACAATCTCCAAGACCAGTGGAGGTACTCTCGCGCGATTTGTCAGAGGAGAAAGGAGAGATAGCCGTGGGCGTTGTATCGCAACAGACAATTATGAACATGTTAATTGCAATGGATGGAAACATGAAAGCTAGTTACTCCAAGATTAGGACAGATATCAGTACCCTGAATGGTAAAATTGACAATCATACCACGAAATTAGATGAGTTAGAGAACAGGGTAATCGCGCGAATGGATGAAGCTAATTCAAAGTTGGATGAAAGGATTACGGCAATTAACAAGGAGGCTATTGAGAAAAATATGGAGACTAATAGTCGGGTTGAAAAAGTAGAAGACATGGTTAAAAGTAGTCACGTCCA
The DNA here is from genome assembly GCA_024449915.1 of Sweltsa coloradensis. NCBI lineage: Eukaryota > Metazoa > Arthropoda > Insecta > Plecoptera > Chloroperlidae > Sweltsa > Sweltsa coloradensis. The sequence goes on along the minus strand of JAMZAV010002277.1, from coordinate 46,530 downwards.
AGTTAATGTCGAGTTAGTGAGATTCGAGAGTCATTTGAAGACGAAAATACCGAGTATAGAATAGGGTATGGACGAGAGGACGACAGAATCATACAAGTAGAGGAAGCTTCTGTAGCAAGGGATAGTAAAATAGGCGAGAATAGTTTAAAAATAACTAGTGTGGACAAAAGTGTTCAGGAAAAACTTAGTTCAGTGGAAGTGGAGTGGAAGGAAAAACTTTTTGAGGCGCAGGAAATAACACAGCTTAAAGTGTTAGAGACAGTAAGAGAAAATGATATCCCTGCACTTAGACAGGAGATCTTGAGCAATATTAGAGAGGCTGGGTACATCAGAGATGTAAGGGAGAATTCGGATATAGAACGTGGTGGTAGCCAAGGAAGTAGTGTCGAGTACATGGGAAGTCGTTTAGTAGAAGGGGGGGTAAAGTTCATCGCGGAGTCAGGGATGCATCCCAGAGAATTCTTAGAAATACTAGAAAATCGTTTCCTAAACTACAATGCGAGAGAGTCGGCAAAACTTCCATTGGTAATACAATGCTGTCAGGGTGAGATAGTAAAGGGATGGCTGAGCCAGTTAGAAATGAAAAACTATGCCGATTTCAAAGAGAAATTTCTGGGAAAATTCTGGGGCGATTCCGAACAAGGTCTTCTATTAAAGAAAATATATCAAGGACAGTATGATCGCAGAGAAGGTACCCTCGAGAACTATTACGCGAAGCTGGTGCGATACGCAAAATATTTAAATTCACCTCTACCACCGAACGAGATGTGTAAGCTTTTGCGAGGTCATGTGAATGCAGAAATAAGAAAACTTTTTGTAAACGCAGGAGACACTGTGGAGGATATTATCCGGGTAGCAAGGAAGTTAGAGGAAGATAAGCTTATGCCTGCGGTAATGCCTAGTGTGCAACGTCAAACCGAACGTGATGCGATTCCGAAGTATGCAGTAGATAATAATTCTGAAAGAAGTCCCTACGAACAAAAGTATGCAAACGATCGAAGGTTTGATAATAATAAAAACCAAGGGAGAAGGTCGGAACGTAATGATCGCGGTACCGATAACGGAAACAATAGATCGGGAATGCGGGGAGGTCAACCTCAAGATTGGCGATCTAATGGATCTTCGAACCAAGGACTTCCGGGTGGAAATGGGAATTATAATCAGGGTGGTTTTGTGCAGGACGGTCGTTATGTAGGTTCACCATCGGATAGAAGTATGAACTATAATCATGGCAATAACGTTCAACTTGGACAACATACCGGACCGACACAAGACAGGAATGTGCGAGTGAACACCGTAGAAACTCGTCAGGCAGCAGAAGTAGGCGTACCCACTGTAGATGGGACACAGACTCGGTGGGGTAAGACTTGGTGGGGTGAAAGTTGGTCACCGGGGGATTATCACCAGGATCCAGGTTATCCAAGTATGTGTCAAAAAGTGTGGACGCCACTTAGTACTGTTGTTTAAATGTTGCTGTCATTGTTGTGAAGTGGGTTCGGTGTTTTGTGTATTACTGCGATGAAAAGAAAAGTTTACGGTTGGCACAGTGACTATTGTACGCGTGATGTTTTAGTCAAGGCAGATTGGCGGATGACTTGTAGTGACGTTTCTAATTTTCATTTTTACATCGTAATAGTCTACTTGGAGTCAATTGAAAGTTGAATTGAGTTAGTTGAAAGTGCCAGGTTCAATGCGGCAATTAGTCAATTGAAAGTTGTATTGAGTTAGTTGAAAGTGCCAGGTTCAATGTGGCAATTAGTCAATTGAAAATTGAATTGATAATTGAATTACAATGAAGTTCAATTGGAGTTGAATTGATAATTGAGTTAGTTGAAGTTAATTGAGGTCTTTGAAGATAATTGAATTAGTTGAAGACAATTGAGTTAGTTGAGGTTTTTGGGTTAAGTGAGTTTATGATCATCATGATAAAGAAAAATGCGATGTTATTATGAAAAAGGAAGTAAATACTAGGTGTTCCGATGTAGGAAGAGAAGGAGAAACGTGGTTGCAGTTATTCATCTGTCGAGATTGGAACTGAACGTGGTTAATTTTCAGCTAGGATTGTTGGTTTGTAAGTAGGGTCGGGAATGAACAAGGGAACCTTTGGCTTGTTTTTATCTTGTGCAAAAGCATACTGGAGCAAAGCATAACTGTAATTTCTTTATAAATCTGATGCTGTGTTCAGATAGCTTCCTAGTATGGATAAAGATATTATAACTTGTAGTTTTAATTTTATGTGTAACCTTGTATTGATGTAACTTTTCCTAGTAGAGTCTGATAAGAAGCTTAGTCTTAATTCATGCTTAATTAATAGTAAGCTTCGGTGGGGTAATTGTAGCGGAGCCAACTTTGCCGCCTACTTATTCAACTCACTTTTTCAAAGTTGCCACCAATATTTTGAATTACCAGGCAACAGTGTGATTCATAAGCCTTCTGGAATTTTATTTGATTTATTTCAGTGCAATTTTGAAAGCGGTGGCTATTGTTGTGATTGTTTTTACAAACCGGATGTAAAATGGTTTGTTGAAGAAGACAAGAGAAATGGTGGGACGAGTTTGGGAGGGCGTCTAGCTAGTTGTAGACTGTCCGAAAAGAGTTGTAAAAGCAGTGTTTTAACGAGTAACGGTGTACGAAATCAACACCAATTAATAGTAAATAATGCGACGAGCATTTTAAGCTATTACGTTTGTAGAAAGAGTTGCGGATGTGGTCAGTTTGAATCTTATAAAAACTCGTGAATTGATATTTTCAAACGTGTCGTGGGAAGCGCGCATCTAGGCCTAGACCCTAGCCATCGATACGAGCAAAGCTGAGAACATTTTGAGACTGTAGTATTTCATTGGACAAATTAACACTTCAGGTTAGTTCGGTGACATTAATGTGCGCATTGACCAAATACATTATAAATCAAGATGTCTGAGACAGACAATAATCAATTACGTAATACAACGAATATACGAACTGACAAGAGGAAGGAATACTCGTTTCGCATCGTAAAGAACCATCTGTAAGAAGATTACGCATTGACGTCCGAGATACAGCTGGCAATACTAGGAAGTTTGTTATGCTAAGTGAATTTTGCGCTACGAGACCGTCACGTGAAGAACTTACCTTTGATCTGCATTCTTCGAACCAAGGACTGTTTGGAGAGCAAAGCGAGGGTTCTGTCCCCTAATCGAGTACATCTCCAGTAAACGATGAGTACATACATAATATGTTATTGTTATTATTGTAAGGTAATAAATTATTATTGTGAAGATAAAGTACATGATTATAATAGGGATATTTTATCCAAATAATAGGAATCGCTGATCAGCTTAGGTAGGACTAGATATCAATAACTTAAAGCTGTGATCTGTATTTTCTGTCTTGATTCCAATATATTTAATCATGAAAGCTTAACGTTTTCTTTCCTTCCAATCTAAATTAACTTCTTTTTTTTGTTCTGTTGTCTTTTATATGCTGAACTTTTGTTGCGTAGCTTCTCTGTCATCTACGTCTCCGGCTTGAGCTAGACCGAGGAATACTATTATAAAAATGTTAACCCCGAGATTAATGAAAATTTGAAAAGATTGAATTTTTATTATGTGTTTTGACACTCAGAAAGGTGGGGCTTAACTCCGTTTTATCATAATGTTGCTTATTTGTTTGATGCTCTTAATTGCAAAACAAGCTGAGCTGAGTTTTGGTATTAGGGTGTTGATGTGGGCATGCCAGGTTAAGTTGTTATCTATTGTTATTCCTAATAATTTTGCTTGTGTAGATGATTCTACTGTAGATTTATCATGTGAATTTGTAATGCAAGGTATTTGGTTGAGTGATTTGTTTTTTTGGAATGAATGGAATTGAATAAATTTGGTTTTTGATGAGTTTAGCAGTTGTTTGTTCACCGTAAACCATTCGGTGGATTCGGTAATTCTTTTATCTGCCTTCTCTTGAAGTTGTATTGTCTCATTAGCGGTAATAATTGTAGTGAAGTCATCTGCAAAAAGCTCTGCGTCCTCGATGTTATCAGGTAGATCATTAACAAAGATGATAAAAAATAGTGGGCCAAGGATTGATCCTTGTGGAACGCCACAAATTACTTTTTCATAGTCAGATCTAGTCTTTGTAAGTTTGTTGTCTTTTAGTTCAGTCATTTCGACGCATTGCAGTCGGTCAGTCAGGTAAGAAGTTATAAGCTTTAGACCATTCCCACGTATGCCATAGTACTCTAGTTTGGCTAGTAGTATTGTATGGTCAACACAATCAAACGCTTTTGTGAGGTCGCAGAATATACCCAATGTGGGTAAATTTAGGTCTACTGCTCCGACAACAGTTTTAAGAAATCTACTGATTGTGTCGCTTGTTGATTTGCCTCGTCTAAATCCATTTTGCCTCTGTTATGGTATTAAACTCGTCAAAAAATGAGACCATTCGTGTTGAGATGACCATGAGTTGAGATGAGATGTTCATATCAGCAAAGCATAAAGCAGCTCAAGTTGTTACACTACAGTAGTGTCCAGACAGTCAGGGAGAGAGAGAGAGAGAGATTTGATTTGATTTGATTAAGGTCTTTATTGTAAGGCGGGATTAAGGCTAGTGAAACCTTATCTTCCATCCAACCTAATACTACTAATAATAATACAAATGATAATGAAGGCCTAATGAAAATTATAGATAATTAGAACACAAAGTAATTGGCCTGATGAAAATTACACATAATTAATTGAAAACAAACATTTGAAATTATGATTGACAATTTACACAAGAGAGAGAGAGAGAGAGAGAGAGAGAGAGAGAGAGGGAGAGGGAGAGAGAGAGAGAGAGAGAGAGAGAGAGAAATCAGTTTGCTTCTATCTCTTTGCGGGGCCACAGTAAGTATTGTTGTGATTGTTCTTCATATCCATTAAATAAATAATAAATAAATTTTATTTAGAGTCTGCCCACTCAGTAATATAACTGATTTTCAGTGGGGGACTTTAAATCAAAGCGACCAAGCCAACCCTGCAGGCCCCGACGCAATCGACGAGTGAGCGATAACCAACCAAAGATCGATATTTTTAATAGGAAATATAGCAATGAGTGGTATGGACAGTGCGAACACCCGCGAATCAACGCCAGAATCAACAAGGCCGATTCAGAACAACTTTGAAATTTATTATGTGCTTCGTTGCTAGGACGGCTCCAAAGTCACCGTTTACAAACTCCTAAGACTAGAACTGATGGACTTAAGTCCAAATCAGAAGTTAAAAAACTTCTGACTTGAGCGGGAATCGAACCCTGGACCTTCTGCCTTGGAAGCAGATACGCTAACAACAAGACCAACGAGCCACACAACAAGACCAACGAGCCACACACAAGACCAACGAGCCACACATTATCCTTACCAGTCAATCATCTGTCCCTTTAACAATAACATGTCTGTTGTCATGTCTGCATTGCCTGCGGGCGGCCTTGGCCAGGCCCGAAAAACGTTTTTAAAAAAAACATGTTGAAATTCGACTAGAAAAGTTTGATATCAAATCACGATATCGATGTATCCCCTTTCGATATTGATATGATTTTTTTATTGTTGGGCAGCCCTACTGACAACCCATGCCAATTTTGGTTGTTATTATTATTATTATTATTTATTTTCCACTAATAGGCTAAGTAGGAAGGTTGGCAGAAAAGGGCAGTATGCCCCAAGCACAAGGTGTCTGCCAGCCTCTACACAACAAACTGTGATAATTCCTTCTGGGTTAAAAATGGGATGAAACATGCTCATCACTTGCCCGAACTCCTCTACAGAGTGCCTACTTAGTAATTCGTCAGTTTCAATTTCACGGCGATTCTCAACAAACGGATGGGTCTACACTCTACAAATATAAAATTGTACATAGACATTAAAGTTTTAGCAATGCTCACAGGCTTACTGTAAATTATGATATTTTTAATGAATATAATGTAGGCTAGACCTACCAATAATCATTGAATAATAATAATAATAATAATAATAATAAATAAATAAATAGTACTTTCTGTACTACGTACGTAATACCGTACCAAATTGTAAGAGAAGCCATTTTGGCTTAAATTCACCTTTTTCTTCAAGAGAAATAAAGACATTATTATTATTATTATTATTAATATTATGGTACCATACACATTTAGGCTACTTTACGCAATTAACTTACAGTTGCGGTTGATATCGGCTATCATTATCTGATCATTTTGACTATTCTTCAGGGAAGATTTTCCTCCCAAGGACTGAGTGCTGGTTGACACATTTGAGAAGTTCCTCTTCTTGCTGACACGTTTGGTTCGAGGCATGGTAACGTAGTAAATAACGATGTCTTGAAATATTTTCTTGGGTGTGGACGAGAAGGCCTAGATCCAACATAAAAAGAATATTTTCTCAATTTAATTAATTGGGAAACACTCCCGTAGGTGTTAGTCATTCATCTCGACGGCGAAAAGGCCTACAATGGGCTCAACTTGGGGGGCAAGGGCTAACCCATATAATTCGGTTCTACACATCACAGAGCATGTATTGTTGTATAACTGAAGAAAAAAATTCACTGCTAACAATATGTCACGACGCTTCAAAGAAAAGATGTCCGAAACTTCATTTCTAATGCCGCACATTGACTTACTAAAACCAAAATAAATGTTAGAAAAATAATTGCAGACACTTAATTTTACTTGTATTCAATTCAGAAGAAAGTTCACAACAATAAAAGTGCAACTTAAATAAAAATACAACAATGGAATAGTCAGTTATAGGTCAAAATAGACCTTGTGAACCCACTTTTTCCAAACTACGCCTTACTTTACGGACATCTCAAGTGTACAATATCAACCCCATTGTCTTGAAAAAAATCACGAATGTGTGTCAACATATTGGCAACAAGATGGCTATAACAAAATTTGTATCTAATGAGATTTTAAACCTCAAATAATTACACTAGGAAACGCTCAGTTGGACGCGTTGATAAGCGAGCACGTGCTATAGCTAGACCCACATTGCACATTTTTTTAAATTTTAAAATTTACGACGTTCGCGTTTCCAGTATTATTTATTATTGCCAAGGTATTTGGGTAAACCCGTGTTTAAATCTTTACTTTAAAATCCACCGCCATCTAGAGGACCTTGACTCCTTGGGAAAACTTTTTAAACTCTTTGTTGACAATTAATAGACTGCTTCCTCGAAAGTATTTTGATTACTTCTAGGTGGCAGTGCATTAGAAACTTCGCGCGTCTTTTCGTTGCCATGGCAACGTTACTTTTGTTATAATGTAATTTCCATCTACACTACTTATCGGATCAAAATAAAATTAGCATATTCGTGACCGGACGAACATTCTAAATGATTTGGCTATCTCAGATTTTGTCCCAGTTGAGTTTGAAAAAAAAACTTTCGATTAACTTTAATGTAACTTTTTAACTTTTTTAACGATTTTGCCACAAAACTAATGGCATTCAATCGAGAACAAAGCTTGCGGATGGTGAAAATTTCAACTCGATCCGAGCCTCCGTTCGACCGCTATCATGAGCCAAAAAAGCTGCACGACTTTCCGTTGCCATGGTAACCGTACTTTGTTATAATGTAATTTCCATCTACACTACTTTATCGGATCAAAATAAAATTAACATATTCGTGACCGGACGGACATTCTAAATGATTTGGCCATCTCAGATTTTGTCGCCGTGAAGTTTGAAAAAAAAAACTTTCGATTAACTTTAATGTAACTTTTTAACTTTTTGAACGATTTTGCCACAAAACTAATGGCATTCAATCGAGAACAAAGCTTGCGGATGGTGAAAATTTCAACTCGATCCGAGCCTCCGTTCGAACGTTATCGCGAGACATACAAACAAAAAAAACAAAAAAAAAACAAAACCAGTGACTATTTTTTCCGGCAGAGTCAAATGGAAACGCTCGCTTCGCTCGCTTAAAAACTAAATATGTGTATATGTTGATTCTCATTAAATATCCTGTTATTTGCACATATAGTGCAGTCCCTGGCCATAATACCAGGAGGAACTTCGACCTGGATGAATTTTATCTTTTGATCCTGTTAGGGTATACCTTAAGGATAGAAAAAATCTTGAGTGGGTGGACATCTGTCGTTCCGGGCCTAAGTTTTTTACGACACCATCTTCTTTTGGGCATATGCATGTAGTACACGCTCTTGGTTTTTATACATTTTCTATACTGTTGATTACAGTTTGTAATAAATCTGAAGTAATATTTGGATTCTCCATGAAATTACCAATTACATGATATAAATTTGGTCATCCAGGGAACATAGTGGGATTATAGAAAATTACATATTATAAGTCATGCAGATAAGTGATGCGGATTGTGCGTTGTGGCAGAGACATTGTTGAGAGTGAAGACGAAGATGGACCAGACTACTGATTACACGACCATCAAACACATAACTAAATATATCTACATTAATATTACATGAAGGTAAGGATATGTACATTTTCATGTCTAAAGAAAGGCAACTTTGGATCATTTTGACTTCTTTTTCGAAAAAGCCAAACATTTTATTTCCGGGACATGCAAGAAAATAAAAATGTAGAAAACATATTTTTTTACATTCTTTACACGAATCAAAAGGAAAGAATAGATTTTGCTCAACGATTCGGCCATATAAAAATTGAAACTGTTAAAAATCGTCCTCCAAATTCACTTTTTGGACGACCCTGTACGCCGCATCCACCACTGGCCAAATGGCCAACAAGTAGATTTCTACTAACTAGGAAAACGCATAAGTCCCGCCGCGTTGTTGGATGAGCGTAATTGGTTTTATTTATTGGATATTGCTTTACGTCTCATATTTATGCAACTTGGCTAATCGAGACGAAGGGAGGGACGTAAGGGATGACGCGGGGGGACAAGAGGTGGACAGGCCTGTGTTGGTCAGAACCAGCCACAAGCATATGGGGAGGGCAGGGGTTCCCCCACGTCGTGGTCGTCTCCGTCTGTGTCATCATCCGTCCGTGTTGTCTTTATCGTCGCCGTCGGGGAGGTAGTCAAAGGGAAGGGGTTCCCCGACGACGACCCAGAGCTCGACATTAGTTTCAGGGAGTGAAACTCCCCTATTCACGGGCCAAACCGCGAGAAGGTGTCGAGTTGGAATTTGAAGGCCCAGCGTAATTGGTGCATTGAGCTGCCATGTGTTATGAGGATTTTCTGTTGTTCTGTGAAAAAATTATTACTAAGTCGAAGATTTTTTTAAATTAAATGAAATTAAATAAAAATGTAACTCTTTTTTTTATTATTAATCGTAATTTTAAAAAAAGAAAAAAATCGTAAAATTGCGATTTTCATAAGAAATAATTATTCGATTGCGCTCAAATTTTACAAGAATATATTAATTCATAAAATTAAGGTTCTGTGAAAAATTCATTACAATAGGATAAAGCATGTAGGTGTTATAAGTCAAAGAATTGTTTTAAAAAAGAAAAAACCTGTAAAATTTCGATTTTCATCACTCATGAGAAATAATTTTTCGATTGCGCTCAAATTTCACACGAATATCTTAATTCATAAAATTAAGGTTCTGTGAAAAAATCATTAAAATCGGATGAAGCATGTAGGTGTTATAAGTCGAAGAAAATTTTTAAAAATCAAAAAAAAAATCGTAAAATTGCGATTTTCATAAGAAATAATTTTCCGATTGCGCTCAAAAACGTGTCAGTTCTAAGTTCAGAGATTTAGAAGGTCTCCAGAAAATTTCATCGTAATTGGAGTATCGGTTTAGCCGGAATCGTGTTAACAAACAGCCAAAAATACAAAAAGAAAAAAAAAACATTCCGGATTTTTTTCTCCAGTGTAGTGAAATGGAATCTTCGCTACGCTCATCCAAATAATAGCCACCATAACATAATTTATCAGTTTTAACCAAAACGGGCAATTTAGGGCCATTTTGACTTTGATTTTGAAAAACTCAAAATTGTTATTTCCGGGACATACGAGATAATAAAAATATGCTTAACATTCTATTTTCAAATACACACACGAATCTAAAGCCCAAAATAGATTTTGTTCACAACGATATGGCACTAAAAAAATAAAAACAGTTGAAAATCATCCCCAAAATTTACTTTTCGGACGCCCCTGTACGCCGCATCCACCACTGGCCAACTGGCCAACAAGTAAATATCTACTCAATAATAACCACCTTAACATAATTTATCAGTTTTAACCAAAACGGGCAATTAAGGGCCATTTTGTCTTTGATTTTGGAAAACTCAAAATTGTTATTTCCAGGACATACGAGACAATAAAAATATGCCTAACGTTCTATTTTCAAATCCTTACTCGAATCCTTAACCCCAAAATAGATTTTGTCGAATGAATTGGCATTAAAAAAATAAAAACAGTTGAAAATCATCCCCAAAATTTACTTTTTGGACGCTCCTGTACGCCGCATCCACCACTGGCCATTAAGTGGATTTCTACCAAAAAATATTCACCCTAACATAATATATCAGTTTTAACCAAAATAGGCGATTTTGGGGCCATTTTGACTTTGATTTTGGAAAACTCAAAATTGTTTTTTCCGGGACATACGAAAAAATCAAAATATGCTTAACATTTTATTTTCAAATCCTTACACAAATCTAAAGCCCAAAATATATGTTGCCAAACGATTTGGCATTAAAAAAATAAAAACAGTTGAAAATCATCCCCAAAATTTACTTTTTGGACGCCCCTGTATGCCGCATCCACCACTGGCCAACTGGCCAACAAGTGGATTTATACTTTAAAATATTCACCCTAACATAATATTATATCAGTTTTAACCAAAACAGGCAATTTGGGGCCATTTTGACTTTGATTTTGGAAAACTCAAAATTGTGTTTTTCCCGGACATACGAAAAAATCAAAATATGCTTAACATTCTATTTTCAAATCCTTACACAAATCTAAAGCCCAAAATATATGTTGCCAAACGATTTGGCATTAAAAAAATAAAAACAGTTGAAAATCATCCTCAAAATTTACTTTTTGGACGCCCCTGTATGCCGCATCCACCACTGGCCAACAAGTGGATTTATACTTTAAAATATTCACCCTAACATAATATATCAGTTTTAACCAAAACGGGCAATTTGGGGTCATTTTGACTTTGATTTTGGAAAACTCAAAAAAGTTATTTCCGGTACATACAAGAAAATAAAAATATGGATAAATTCTATTTGTCATTCGTCACACAAATCAAAAAAAAAATAAATTTTGTTCAACGGTCTGGCCTTAAGAGGCTTGGGTGCGATTTAAATACCACTCCGATCGAGACAGGTGCAGTACTTTTGTACTTTTCAAACTACGGACAGGGAATCATTATATTTTCATTCTGTTTTTTTTCCTCTGATAGGCTACATAACGAAATTCTTATTTCTCGTACATAGCCCTTTTGTTCATTTAAGTCATAACATTTCCCAAATCCATAGAAAATGTTCATTTCCGGTCAAAGTTTACTGCCCTTGTGTGACCAAAGAGGAGTAAATTTGCAAAATCAGGCTATGTACGTAGAATAACAGTTCATTTCTGAGTAAAATAAAAAAAACATCATAGAAATCGGACTAAAAATGTAGACGTAGTTTGAAAAGTACGAACGCCTTGCAAAGCACACTTTTGACTCCATTTGATGGCGCTCTGTTGTGAAATTCGATCGTGTCTGCTTCGAAGCAAGTAGAGGAGGTAATGTGGGCGGGATCTGGACACCGGATGTGCTTGTCATCAGAATACATAAAAACAATCTGCTATTTTGAGGTTTACTTGCAGCTTTTTACGTCGTTGTAAGAACTAAGAATTATATAATATTTGCTATCAGAAATTAATGATGATGATTATTGTTGTTCAACGTCACTTTTATTGCCATCATGCTATTCGGTCTTTGAGTGGTGATAGACGAGAGTGAAGAACAATTACAGATAACCTATGCCTTGTGCGGGATTTGAATCCGCCTAATGCTAGTGTAATTCGCCAGCGTTCCGCGGACGACATCAAAATTTGAGACTGCCTAAATAACATGTGTATCGCGTTCTTTAATTAGTAGACTATAATTTTGATTCTCCGCAATACAAGGTTTGTAGTGCTCCCATTCAACCAATCTTCAAAATTACCCGCGTTGTAAGAACTAAGCAAATATTGTTTACGATTAGTCTATGTAATTATATTATATAGTACCAAACCGAACCTTTATTCTATTTTTTAGATATCGTGTAGTGTTCTTTCAGCACAATAAAGAAAACAACACCGATTGCTAACGCACGGTAGTCGGGCCTTTCGACCGGTCATATCCATAAATAAATACATTTTTGTAGGATGCCCGCTGTAGGCATCAGATTTAAACGGTGTGACCCTCTTCAGCTGGTGACTAACTAGATATATTGCGGATAGGACAATTGTGAAGTGATGTCCGAGGGAATTAAGAGGACTCAATCCCTTGCATTCGCATTAGCGACTGAGGAAAAGCTCGGAAAAAACCTTCATTCAGGATTGCCGGTCTCGACGGGATTCGAACCCGGGGTCATATCCATAGGACAGACATCACCCATGCACTACGTAACGATTGAATTATTATTACAGAATATTTCATTTCATTTCTCTGGGGGCAAGCAAGTCTGCCAAGTAATGTTTGTGGGTTGTTGGTCCAAAGGATAGCGTCCCTGCTTCTATAGCAGAAGGCCGCAGGTTCGATTCTCGACTTGAATCAACCCATCATCTATGGGAAGGGTATCGCGCATTACATCCACTGAGAGTGTGGCTTTGAAACCGTCTTAGCAACGAAGCACACACCAAGTTGTAAATGGTTGTTCAGTAGTTATGCCTATGCTGACTCATCCGCGGATAAATCATGGTAATCTGTGAACTACGATTTCAAATGTCCGATTATTTCGCCAATCGATGGCGGCGTCGGTTCGGATCTCTTTAATTGAAGTCCGTCACTGAAATGACATCTTTTACATGGGTGGGAAGACTCTCTTGTGTGCAATTATGATTTTTTTAAATCCTGCATTGTAACAATTGTTTTGATTACCAGAACGATAATAATATCATGCATAGAGGCTTGGGCGCAATTTAAACACCACGCCGAGCGTCTCAATTGCAGTTCTTCCGTGGGCCCTACTTTACGAACTAGGGGAAGAAACATCCTCATGCATATAATTCATTCTGTTGTTTTCTCTGATATAATTACATTCTTGTTTCTCGTACATAGCCCATTTTTCCCTGCGAGTAGGACGTGGGAGGTATATTACTAGGAAGCTTCGCAAACGCTTTTTCAGGCGCGTTGTTGGATGAGCGTAATTGGTGCATGCATGCATGCGGATTTTCTGTTGTTCTGTGAAAAAATCATTACATAGTCGAATTTTTTTTAAATTAAATTAAATTAAATTAAATTAAAAATTAACTTAAAATTTTCAATTTTTAATTATTCGTAATTTAAAAAAAGAAAAGAAAAAAAACGTAAAATTGCAATTTTCATAAGAAATAATTATTCGATTGCGCTCAAATTTAACACGAATCGAATATATAAATTCATGAAATTAAGGTTCTGTGAAAAAATCATTACAATAGGATAAAGCATGTAGGTGTTATAAGTCAAAGAACTGTTTTAAAAAGAAAAAAAAACGTAAAATTTCGATATTCATGAGAAATAATTTTTCGATTGCGCTCAAATTTCACACGAATATCTTAATTCATAAAATTAAGGTACTGTGAAAAAAACATAAAAATCGGATAAAGCAGAAAGGTGTTATAAGTCGAAGAAATTTTTTAAAAATAAAAAATAAATCGTAAAATTGAGATTTTCATGAAAAATAAATTTCCGATTGCGCTCAAAAACGTGGCAGTTCTAAGTTCAGAGATTTCGAAGGCCTCCATAAAATTTCATCGCAATTTCTAGTATCGGTTTAGCCGGAATCGTGTTAACAAACACAAAAATACAGAAAAAAAAGAAAGAAAGAAAGAAAGAAAGAAAGAAAGAAAGAAAGAAAGAAAAAAAACATTCTGAATTTTTTTCTCCAGTGTAGTGAAATGGAATCTTCGCTTCGCTTGCTACGCTCATCCAATAAAATTACATGATCGCTTATGCACCTTGATGTTTCCAAAAATTGTTCAGATGATTTTATTTTTTTAAATATTCACGTTTTAATATTGTGTCGGGTAGTATCCAAATCATTGCTATTTGCTTGGGTAAATTATAATGTATTGAGTTATTATGATTACTAAAAATGTGCATTATATTGAATAATAATTTTAATTCCCCACACCTTATGGATTGTTATTCTGCCAATGCAACTGCAATCGTCTCGATTAACCTTGAAACCTTATACTTCATTAGTGATTTCCATTTTACTTTAATTTGTCAAAAACTGTTTGTCCAAGTAATCGAAATCCAAGACAAAATCATCTAAGTAGAAAACCTACAACGTAGTTTTGCAATGCAGATCATCTCTTCATTGCGTGTGAATGCCACTTGCAAAGTGTGCCGAAGAATTCAAGAAACAAAGCAAATGAAACGTGAACATGATCACATTTACATTTTTGTTTTCTTCCGTTAAAAAAAATATATAATTATTGTGCCCTGCGTTTATTTGCAATCGTCTCGATTAACCTAGAAACCTTATACTTCATTAGTGATTTCCATTTTACTTTAATTTGTCAAAAACTGTTTGTCCAAGCAATCGACCTATAACGTAGTTTTGCAATGCAGATCATCTCTTCATTGCGTGTGAATGCCACTTGCAAAGTGTGCCGAAGAATTCAAGAAACAAAGCAAATGAAACGTGAACATGATCACATTTACATTTTTGTTTTCTTCCGTTAAAAAAAATATATAATTATTGTGCCCTGCGTTTATTTGCAATCGTCTCGAGTAACCTTGAAACCTTATACTTCATTAGTGATTTCCATTTTACTTTAATTTGTCAAAAACTGTTTGTCCAAGCAATCGAAATCCAAGACAAAATCATCTAAGTAGAAAACCTACAACGTAGTTTTGCAATGCAGATCATCTCTTCATTGCGTGTGAATGCCACTTGCAAAGTGTGCCGAAGGATTCAAGAAACAAAACAAATGAAACGTGAACATGATCACATTTACATTTTAGTCTTCTTCCGTTAAAAAAAAAATAATTATTGTGCCCTGCGTTTATTTGTTATAGTAGACACTAGAAGCTTTATGTGTGTAATATTAATCAAATGTTTTTATTTTATTTTATTGTATTATATCTCTTGGTTTATATTTATATAATAATTTATTTAATATGTTATTTATAAAAATTTAAATATTTTTCCAAATACCCTATTGTGGTGATCTTCCACGGAAGATTAGATGGGTCAAATGCAATGTCAAATGTATGTAACATGACTGTATTGGAAATAAAACCTACTACTACTACATCACATTATTCTGACGTATTTCGTCGCGAGTGTACGTGAATGTACATAGTTGAACTTAATGTACCTCATTCTATCTCAGAAATCTATATCAGATGCATAAACTACACCCTCCCAGTTCAAACTACTCTGACGATTATAAAGCCCTCAAGAAAATTCACTCCCTCAAACTTAGAAACACCAAAAAACAATTTTATTCACAAAAAATTGAAAGGGCTGACAATAAAGCAGAGCATCATGGCAGCTAATAAAATCACAATCTTTAGCCCCACAATCTCGTGATGACCTTTTGCTAAACATAGAAGGCTCACTAGTGTCAGATCCGAACATAATATCAAACTATTTAAATAACTACTTTATAGAAGTGTGAATTAAAACAGACCACAACTTCATCATAATATTGCAATGCCCCCCACAACAACAATCCCTCAAATCACTCAGTCAATGTTTCTTTTCGACACCACCTCAACAGAAATTGCAAAAATTATTAAATCGTTAGGTAACAAACAATCTTCCGGACTAGACGATGTCCCCACTGCAATTTTATCAAAATGTTACAAATCCATTTCCATTCCCCTATCATTAATAATAAACAAATCATTTGAAACTGGTATTTTCCCTTCAAAGCTGAAAGAAGCTAAAGTTATTCCACTTTATAAGAAAAAGGGTTCTCTAAACGACCCAAACAACTTTCGCCCAATATCTCTTCTCTCTTCCTTCTCAAAAATCTTTGAAAAAGCCTTTTATGCCCGCTTAACCTCTTTTATATCCAAGCACAATATAATATCACTAACCCAACATGGTTTCCAAAAAGGCAAATCAACTACCACAGCTATTTTTTCACTTCTTACAACTATCCACGATGCACTTGATAAAGGGGACGTTCCCATAGGCATTTTTTACGATCTTAGTAAAGCATTTGACACCATCGATCACTCTATCCTACTATACAAATTAGAATCAATGGGAATCAGAGGCCAGGCCCACTCCTGGATCTCCTCTTACCTATCTGACCGGTCTCAAATAGTCGAAATCCGCAAACTCAAAAATAACACCTACCACCCTTTTCATTCTCAACCGCTGATCCTGAAAAGTGGTGTCCCACAAGGAACCATTCTTGGACCACCCTTCTTCCCTTTATGTCAACGATATGCCAGAATGTTTCACCACTGTATACTAACACAATACGTCGATGATTTCAGCCATATACTCACAGCACAAAAGGAAAATCTTTAGCACCACTCTCACAAATGTCCAACGAACAAACTTCCATAATGTCACAATACTGTAACAAAAACCTCCTTTCTCTTCAACCGTCAAAAACGGTGTATTTAAACTTCCACTCACAAGTTCCACCCACCGAAAGCCTCCTCATTCGCATCTCATCTAAGAGCATTGCCTGCTCTGACGCCATCAAGTTCCTGGGTCTACATATGACTGACACTCTTGATTGGACAGACCACATAGACGCTGTTTGCTCAAAGATAAAGAGTGGATGTTTCCTCCTCAGAAGAATTAAAGCCCTAGTCAGCCACAACGTCCTTATTCTCATATACCATGCTCACATCCACTCACACATATCATACGGACTTATTTTCTGGGGAAACTCGCCACAAGCTATAAGAGTTTTTAGATTACAAAAACGGGCCATTCGAATTATAGTAGGAGCCTCTTGGCGTACCTCGTGCAGAAATATCTTCCCCACCCAAAAAATCTTGACCTTAGCAAGTACTTTGATACAACTTGCAGCAGTCTTTGTCAAATCAAACCCTCACCTCTTCAAATTAAACTCAACGATTCATGACCATGATACACGATCGCAATCAAAAATTCATGTCCCAACTCATAATACAACGCGTTTCTCCAAAGGACCTCATTACCAATGTCTAACAATCTTCAATCATATACCCCCAGAAATTAAAAATATACAATCCCTAGACTCTTTTAAATATACATTGAAATCATTTCTTATAAAGCGTTGCTTCTACACCATCAATGAATACCTTCATCCAGCTGACGTTTAACTTAATCTTGTGCCCGAAAATATAAATACCCCACCCATAGCTTTACACTCAACTTTCCTTCACACTCCTGAAACTACTATGTATTTTCATGAATATAATTTAATATAAATAAACAATTCAATAAAAAAAAAATAAGTATTATGTATAGAAATAGAAGGAAAGATATTATGAAATTATGAAATGTATATTTTAATGTATATTTTTTATAAAATTGTTAACAATTATGTATTACTCTCCATAGGCTAGGCTATTCACTTTCTCTAAAAAGAGTTATACTTATGCAATGTATGAGTCAAGGTGAATAAAGTTATTGTTATACGTGCATATGTGTAAAAAGAATTCTCCAAGTCTATGTAAATAATGTGTAATAATCCTAACTCACGAGTGAAACACATGCCTGTGTGTGATGCATTATATTACAAACTACAATATTTTTGGGATTTTTTTTCGTGTATATTTGTTTGCGATATTTGCAAATGTATTTTATATGTATCCGGAGTCTCAAATGACCACAAACTTTTTTATTGGTTGTTATCTTGTGTTTCCGGTATAATTTATTTACTATTAATATTTCTGTGGAATGTGTCAATCCTTATGTGAAAATATGTTCTATTTATCTTTGTAATGTGTAAAAATAACTTTGTTTACAAGGAATATTGTTCTCAGGTAGGGCTATATTTACATGGAAGTGAGCGCGTAGCGTAGCATATAATAAAACGAAATAATAAATTCATATTTTGTCTACATACTCAGTCATATAACTGATTTTCAGTGGGGGACAGTAAACCAAAGCGACCAATCCAACCCTGTACGCCCCGACGCAATCGACGAGTGAGCGATAACCAAACAAATATCGATATTTTTTAATAAGAAATATATAGCAATCAGTGGTATGGACAGTGCGAACACCCGCGAGTCAACGCCAGAATCAACAAGGCCGATTCAGAACAACTTTAAAATTTATTATGTGCCTCGTTGCTAGGACAGCTCCAAAGTCACCGTTTACAAATTCCTAAGACAAGAACTGATACTAAATCAGCAGTTAAAATGTTCTGACGAAACGGGAATCGAACCATGGACCATCTGCATTGGAAGCAGAGAAGTTAACCACAATACCAACGAGCCACACAATACACATTTGAGTGTAAGTGCCTTGCTCTAAAGAAATTAAATTCATTTCATATCTGAATACGATATACATTAGTAATTAAATATATAAATACACGATCAAAAAAAGATGTTTATACCGCAAGATATATTAAATAAAAACACTTACCGAAAAAGTGTGCACATTTTCAAGAGGCTCTCTTCATCAGACACCAGGAAGTTTATTGGAATGTGTTTTAATGTATGGCTGTGGTTATTGTTCGTGCGGTGTTTCTATATACAGTACATAAAATCCAACTCGTAGATGTTTTACAAGTAGGCTACTTTACCTATTCATATTAATAACAAACGAGTGTAATAAAAACAACATCTCATACTTTCAAGAAAATGTATCACGTTCTCGAAGCCACAGTTCCCAGTATATGAAAATGGCGCGGTCTTCTAAGCCCCTGCACCTTTTTTTGGCTTCTACGCCCCTGTGACCGAAGGTTGTGCTACACGTTGCGAAGCGGGGCTAAGAAGACAAACCGGTCCGGGCTTTAAAAGACTAAAAGTCTTCTAAGCCCCTGTCTCCTAAGCCCCTGCACCTGGTTTCTAAGCCCCTGTGACCGACGGTTGTGCTACATGTTTTTGTTCGGTCCCACAAGTTGCAAAGCGGTCTGTACATTGCATTGAGGTAACCTTCCTTGGTTAATGTTGACCTAATACTTTCAAATGTGAAATCTAAGAACTTTGTAATGTTTTCAACTAAAGTGTTGAATATAACAAAGGCACTTCGTAAAACAAAGGGAAAATAAAATAAAGTTACATAAAAAGTGCGCCGCCACACTTGCCCCGCTGTTTGGGGCAAGTGTGGCGGCTTATGAGGCAAGTGTGGCATCACTTTGTTTTATGAAGTAAATCATGCAGGATTTTGCTGGGGTAAATGTGGCATACAGGTTATACCTGAGCTACTAAAAATAAAAATAAAACTAGACTTGTATGATGGCTTTACTGGTTATTATAAACAAATATAGTCTTAATTACAACTATGCACATGTCAATTTAAGGTTTTTACTAACATAAAAAGTGTTAGAAAAATAATAAGTTACACTGAGTATGACATAAGCTGACAAGAACAATGCATTTTTAGTATTATAACATGAAATTATGCATTGTTTTTTTTTTCCTCTTACATTAGCTCATTTGTATCCACTGGGCCATGGAAAGAGTAGCGTAGGCCTACTCTTGAACCTACACAAGTGATATCTGGTGCGGGTAAAATGCCCAACACCTGGTCAAGATTGATGTATGGTAAATCCTTCTCTACTGGTGCAAAAGTTATTTTGGTGTGATCTGTAGCACGTAGACCCATTACTTTAAGCTCATCTTCATTATCAAGTCCCGATTGTACAATGCATACATACCGATATTTTGATTCTTTTCGCTTGCCTCCCAGGTATTCGACTAGCACAAATGCCCCATTCACTTACAAATTTGAAACTGGGGATATAAGAACAACCGGATCACCTAGCCCTATATCTTCATTACAATCGGAACAACTGTTGTCCGATGAAATACTCATTGGAGTGTCTTCATCTTCACTTTCTGATACCTGGACTAGGCTAACCAAGTCAATGTCTTTCCTACGCTCAGTTTGTTTACCTGCGGGCTTACTTTTATTCTTGCTTTTGGAAGCCCTAGACTTATCTTTGACCTTCTTCATGACAAGTTCTTTTTTATTTTCAGATTAGCTAAATAGTCATCTTTTGTAATAACTTCTGCTAAGTCAATGCGACATTTACACTTTTTATCAATTTTTTTTTGTTGCTTTTTTTGCCTTTTTTTTGCTTGCAAGCATGGGATGAGTTGATACCACTCTTTTTCTTCTTCTGTGGCCATCAAGTAATGTCAATACGGTTGTTTTTGTTGGCGCCATGAAGGTGCTGTGCTAACAATGTGCTGCATGGTGGAAACGAGTTTCTAGCAGCACTTCCGTGACGTCACAGCCAAGATGGCAGCGCCCACAAATCTCTACTAAAACTACCGTATACAGACAACTAAAGTGCAGCTTTGTCCACTGCCATCTAAATACAATGTTGCCACACTTGCTCCGGTCTGTAAAAATCCTGAGGTAAGTGTGGCACCTAAATTTGCACTAAGCAAATTTGAAATTTATTGATTCCCCCCCCCCCCCAATTCTTACATAGGCACATTAACCAATAATCACAACATGTGGACATAAATTTAAAAAAATATATTTGCCGAATATAACTAAATATTGCAAGGTCTGCGTAGAATTGCACTTCGTTAATCCAGAGAAGGTGCTTTTTATTTAAAATTTAAAATTTAGGATTAGTTCTTGTGGGAGGCCCCCAATTTTTTTTTAGTATAAAAAAGTCTAGTTACTACTTTAATATAATATAAACTTACAAAACTGCAACCCTGAACACATATAAGCAGATGCCACACTTACCCCCATTGACCCTACTGTTGAAGGCACTAAATGAGTCAAAATGATAGTATAGGCCTATGTGTACTATCAGAACGATGAAAAGCTATTTAGAATATAAACTTCAAAAGTGTTTATCCTAATTGAGGTTAGAGTACCCTAAGCATTTGCCCTCATCACAAAATATAGTGCCACATAAATAAAAGACTCCGAATCAGTTTCTAATGCGTAATAATCTACTATTAATTGATTTTATAAATTATATCAGATTGTCAATGAAAGAATGTGTCATTCATCATGTTTTAAGCTGTTTCTCTTCAAATGTTGCGCCTAAATTTCTACACCTACACTCTACACGACCTCCTGGAGCTCGTGTAGAAATTCTACACTTTACACTACACGAAGTCAAACCAAACGGCTACACTTCACACTACACTTAATACGAAAATGCTTTTTAGACTTTTTGAGCCTACACTAGTGTAGAGTGTAAGATCGTGTAGCAAACCAAACAAACCTACTGGTGCATCACTGTTATTTAATTAAATATCTACCAGGTTGTCACTTGACGCCTTGCTACTCTGAAAAGCCCGGGTGGGTTAGGTTAGGCCCTTAATTTGAATAAAGCTAGTTCTTGGTCGGCAAATGACACCTCTAACTCTAAGCTCTCTGAACTAGATCTGCACAAGACTAATAGAGTGAAAACCTGGCCCTAGCAAAACATTTATCAAATGGAACACACCACACAGGGAGCGCACAGCACCGCCTGGGACCCCACCCACCCAACTGGGATAGAAATTAGATAGTAAGTAATACGGTACAATTGATTATATCACTGTATTGCAATGCGAGAAATGCAAAAATACAATAAAAAACATAACACCACTTTTTACAATTTCCAAAACGAATTTAGGGGGAAAAACATACACACCTCTATGAATGCGTAGGCCTATAGGGCCTACGGTCAGTTGCACTTTCGAAAAATGCATTGACAAACTATTTCACATCGTAATAATTAAGACGCCATTTGTGTTATGTTCATGAAGTGCAATTCACTTCACATAACACTTTCCACACTTTTATTATCTTTCACGTAGAATTGCATCCGCGACGAGGCCGAATGTATTAAAATCATTTGCTGAAAAACATGTCTAAATAGAACGGTAAAAAAAAAACAAAACACCGAAGGTAGATATGAACTGACGACCTTTCGCACAGAACTGAAACGCGCTACCACTTCGCCAGTGGCGTAGCGGTGACCCAAGCCGCCCCTGCAAGGCTTGGGGGCCCCCCCGTGAGGGGGGCCCACCAGGAAAGCTGAGTTCATGGGCCAAAATATGAGTTTAGTTTATTGATACTCGTGTAGATTAGATTCGTGTGATTTAAAAGACTTTTACGACTGACATATCTCAGTTTTCTGTTTCAAGGAAATAAGGTATGTAGTATTTTCTTGAGTCTCATGACAAGGCTACCGCAAGAGCACTTGCACAAATTTGTTCCAAAATAAGCGACAGGGGAGAACGAGGAATTGTCCTGACGAGCTCTTAGAAGACCAACCACTGTCAGACCCCAAGAGGAACTTCAAGATCTCGGTCTTTTACGCAAACATCCATGTGATCACAAGCCAACTGAAAAGTTGCTTTCAATGAGTGGACAGTGTTGCTCAGGGGTTTAATTCCCTAAATGTAAAAGCAGGTAAAAGAGTTGACGAGTGCTACTGATGACAAATTACTCTAATCAGCCGAATCATTCATATCATTGTACAAAGACGATGTGACTGACGATTTTCTGTCTTAGATGTTTGTTTTCGAAGCGTTATTAGAAAACAATAAACAACGTTAAGTGATCCTAATTCGATTCTATCATTATCGGAACTTTTGATCAATGTCATAACACAGTGGCGTATCCAGGGAAAAGCTCATGGGGATTGCCACCCCACCCGAAATCTCAGCTTTAATTATATACTGCAAATCATCTAGTCTAGGTTTACACAGAAAATTAAATACAACTATTAATTTTTCTTTTCTTTTTCCGTTCAGCAAAGCACCTAAACTTCTTCTGAAACACATAAAAAACACTTCAAAATATAAGTATTATTTAAATTGCTTGCGGCGTAATTGTGGGGGTCATCCCTCCCCCCCCCCATGAATGGTATTGAGCATGTTTGTTTTGTTGAATTAAGTATAATTACTGCATATATCTTACACTTGGCATCCCCCCCCACGAAAAATATTCCTGTGTACGCCACTGACATAGCAAAACATATCCCTGACGTCCGTCACTGCCTATCCAGTATTTTTAACGAAACCGGTCAATGTCGCCAGTCAATTGCTAAACCTTCATTTTCAAGTTAAATCTAATAAAGAATTATCTTAGAAGCACCACGTCACAAGAACGTTTGAAGAAACTTTCCATTAATGCGAAAAAGCTCGAAAACTTGAAACTGATGCAATAATTGACGAATTTGCCAGGGAAAAAACAGGAGAAATAATCGCTTCAAATATTGTGGGTAGAAAGAAACAAAAATAATACATTTAAAAAACCAGTGCCATTTTTAAATTTTTGCAATTTGTCACAATGTTTTTTGGGGGGAGGGGGCCCACACATTAATCTTGCGGGGGGGCCCGGGGACTTTGCGCTACGCCACTGCACTTCGCCACAATGCACAGTGATATTGAGAACTATTAGCCTATATGTTAGGTGGTATCGTCGATGACCGTACGACGAATAGTGCATAATTATTCGTAAGGCTGACCTTACGATTGATTTTACGCTCGGTAATGAAAAATCACAGACTGTAAAAGCTCCGCGCAAAGCCATTTAAATTCACATTTAAATACTAACAC
Organism: Sweltsa coloradensis; assembly: GCA_024449915.1. Classification (NCBI taxonomy): domain Eukaryota; kingdom Metazoa; phylum Arthropoda; class Insecta; order Plecoptera; family Chloroperlidae; genus Sweltsa; species Sweltsa coloradensis. Next base: position 22,737 of record JAMZAV010002277.1, on the reverse strand, counting down.
TTGTAGCCGCATAGGCCCATTAAAGTGTCCGTCCCAGGCCAATTATTATAACAAGTGCAAAGGCCTAAATTACAAATAGATGTAGGTACCGAGTAGGACTACTGGGCCAAATATTTAGAACTGTCATAATGATTTTATATTGGCGTATTTGAATTTTATGTAGGATATTCCTAGTTTGACAGTGTCGGGACTCAGGACACGGCTAGACACACCAAGTAGGTCAATCAAAAAGTTTATTTTACCACAAAAATTGTAAGCGTTTTAATGTTACCCCACCTTTAAACGTTATGTGCATAATATAAAATTGCCAGAAAAATAACTCGCCGGTAGTATAAGCCTATTACTCAGCAGAACAATGCTGTTCGAGACCACGAAAGTGCAGACTGCAGACACACATTGTGTTTATAGTGATTGGTTTCGCAATTAACAGCACCCTTTTCAACTCATTCCTCATTTTGTATCATTCGGAAATAGGTAAATGAAAGTATATAGGGCCTATTATGTATATGTTTTCTTTGATGAGCACTGTGGGCCGTGGCACCGAACATTATTTTTTTGTGTTAGGTCGGGATATATGTGAGAAACCCCTATAGACGGAGAGCCAGTGACAGTTTCTATTGCCTCATAAGGTACATATGTTTGGACCATTGGAGTAGAAGCGGAAATTCAAGTCATTTTCAAAAATGCGCGTCTTACGAGTCAAAGCGGGGGCGTTTACCCGTCAGACGCCCCCAAAGTGGGCCCCAAAAAGGGGTCAAATCTGTCCCTATTAAGTATACATGATTAAAACATACGAAACTTCATAAAATAAGTTAGCCCAAAAAAGAATATCACTTGTACAAGGAGATATCATAAGTAAGAATTTTAATGTGTTAAATCATGCAAATAGTGTTTATAAGTTACAAACAATTGAAGATTAGGATATATAAATTGGTTTGGTATAATTAACTTCAAATATCAAACTTTTTACCACATTCGTAATCACTGTACGCTTGTACGCTTTAACATTTTATTAGTAATCATCATCATCATATCATAACATACGTAATAATCTTTTACATGCGTTGAAACATGCAAATACTTTTCATTAAAGACAATTAAGCATTAGAATAAAATATAAATTGTGAAAAAATTAAAACTGTAATCACATTCGTCATCACTGTAGGCCTACGCTGCTTCCGAAACATCTATGTCAACATCATCCTCATCGAAATTCTCTCCTTCTAAATAGCATTGCATTATCTCATCAAGTGACGAAGGGGACAGATCATAGAGGAACCATCTGGTCTGTATTTAACTTCTCTATATATTATACATAATGGCATTTTTTTTTTAATTTCTGTCTATGGAACCAATTTAACAGCGTCATTGTCGCCTACAATAAAACCAAGGTTTAACATAAGACATTATGGTAGGCCTACTTGTTCATTAACGGGACCCCCCTCAATTTTTTGTTAATTGGTCCCCCCATCGTCGTTTTTTTTACTTATTTCTGTTTACAATAATTAATTACAACTTGCGAGGAGTTGAATATGACCCAAACAGTGAACTTGACTCACACGTTCAACGTGACTAAGGCGAGTACAGTCCATTGGAACGCTTAGGCCTACATGAGAGCAGTTGTCGCCGTGCAGCTGACATTGACGTTCACAGACACCAAATGAACCTTCAAAACCTTTAACGTCGCTATTTTAAACGAAAGTACTTTTCCATTGAAAGTCCTTTATATTAAAATCGAGACGTTAAAGGTTTTGTAGTGTGAAGTATGTTGCGGTTGGCGTAGGCCGTGTTACTCCTGGCGCAAAGTTTGTAGCCGGAAAGGATGTTTTCGAGGCTTTGTTCGAAATAATTGTGTTTTCCTGGCCTCCCGAAACTCAGATGGAGTAGATGTAGTAGGCCCTAGTTATGATTGTCTAATGAAATGTTTTTACTGAATTTTTACATTTTTTGGAGGGGGTCCCGTTAATGAACAAGTACCGACATTATATATATATAATATTGGCCTACAGGCTACATAAATACCAAAAATGATGAAATAATGATGAGTAATATTCTTTTTCATGGTCACTTTTACTATAGAATGCCGAATGTTTCAATTATGTATACCTTAAGACTTTTTGGATTAAGGACGTGTCAACCGTTAGGTCATAATACACCACTCTAACCTAGGGGGGGGGGGGGGGGGGGGGAAAGGGGCCCATGCTGGTCAGAACCAGCCACAGGTAAGGGGAGGAAAGAGGGTCTCTCACGTCGCGGTCGTCATCGTCTTTGTCATCGTTCATTATGTCATTGTCATCGTCGTCGGAGAGCTAGTCAAGGGAAGGGGGCAAGGTACCCGACGACGATTGCCAGAGCTTGTCTCTAGATTCGGGGAGTAAAATACTACCCATCTTACAAGCTGATGTTTGCGAGGTGGACTTTTTCTCTTGAATCGCCTTTTACGATTAGAAGAGCCATGCTCTGGGGCAAGCTCGAGAAAACCAGGCTTTGACGCAGAGCGCAGAGGTAAAGTCTGGACACTGGATCACTTGGAAGCTATATCGGTGGTCCTATCGGGTTGTGCTTTGTGTAATAGGGGGTATCTAGGCACATTTTCCAAATATTGCTCACTTTTCTTATTAAATGACCGTTTAATATGACACCACTGTTAATTTGTAGAAATTTACCGATTTTGTGTAGGAGATAATTATTTGAAATCTCAAAATGTGCTTTGATAGCGACATACGCTCATCCTTTCTGACCAAAAATACAGATTTTTTGGCTGAAAATTAAAGGTAAAAAAGCGGTACGTTCTGTATGTGAAATTAGAGGGATTTGATGATCAAGCATGCTTTTAGGCTACGTGGGCATTTAACATTGTAAAAAAAGTTGGCCCGAGCTTGGCAAACAGTCTTAAAGGCAGATTTGACATCTTTGGGGGCCCACTTTGGAGGTAACCTAACGGGTCAAAGCCCCAACGCAAGACGCAACCCATCTGACAAGTGATATTCGATTTCTTGGTAACTGACTCTATAAAAAGACGTATGTTTGAATTATGTTTACCCTATGGGGACAAAATCAACCTTTTTGGGGGCCCACTTTGGGTTTTACCTAACGGGTCAAAGCCCCAACGCAGCTCGTCTGACGAGTGATATTCGTTTCCCTGGTAACTTTTTCTATAAAATGACGTATATCGTCGTTGGAACTGCGAAACCTCCTCAGTGTTTTCTGAAATTGTTCAGGAGACACAAAAAACGATACCTCCTATCTGCAAATGTCGGCAAAAACATTTCAAAATTTCAGACATTGCAAAAACACCTATCAGAATGCCAAGGTAAACATAGATTTTGCTTTAATATTTCGTTGTTTATTCGACTCATCTTTATATAAGATAACAAATGCTTTATTTTGGCTTTCTATAATTGCTATGAGAGTATGATTAACAATCAGTAATTGTATAAAAACATACTGGCAAAACTCTGCCTACAGAAACAGCGTCCTTCATTCCTTTTACTCATAGGAGGTTTTGCAGTCACTTTTCAAGCCCACTCTGATAGGAGGTTTAATAAACCACTATTTAAACGCATTTCCATTGGTCAGAATGCATCATGTGATCACACAAAGATGCCTAGGAATAACATACTGCCAACGAGACAAAAAAACATGTTTCCAGAAAAAGTGCTGATAGGAGGTTTTGCAGTTCCAACGACGATATTTGCATCATGTTTACCTATTGAAGGCAGATTTGACTTTTTTTGGGGCCCACTTTGGGGGTTACCGAACGGGTCAAAGCCCCAACGCAGCTCGTCTGACGAATGATATTCGTTTTCCTGGTAACTTTTTATACAACATGACGTATGTTTAAATCATGACAGGCTATACCTATTGAGGGCAGATTTGACTTTTTTTTGGGGGGGCACTTTGGGGGCGTCTGACGGGTCAACAGCCCAACGCAGCTCCTTGTACAAGTGATATTCTTCTTTGGGCTAACTTATTTTATGAAGTTTTGTATTTTTTAATCTTGTATACTTAATAGGGGCAGATTTGACCCTTTTTGGGGCCCACTTTGGGGGCGTCTGACGGGTAAACGCCCCCGCTTTGACTCGTAAGACGTGCATTTTTTAAAAGGAAGTGGCTATTTAACCGTAGCTACGGGAAAATTACGATTCTCAATTCGTCCGTAGCATGAACGAAGATCAGCGGAAATAATCGAAGGTATCCGAATCGTCCGCGGGATACCACGTAACTAGGCTAATAGCTTCAATTATCACAGTGCATTGTGGCAGAGTGGTAGCGCGTCCGAATTCTATGCGAGAGGTCGGCGGTTCAAATCTTCGTTTGGTCGTTTTTTTTTACCATTCTATTTGGGTCCATGTTTTTTCTGCAAATGATTTCACTGCATTCGGCCCCGTCGCAAACACAATTCTAGATGATAAAAGCGTTTAAAAAGTGCTGCGCCGCGCTAGTTCTAGGATACAATCGATAAGAGCGCACCCGAAATCCTTTCCGTTAAAAACGAGTTTAGATTTAAAATAGCAACGTTAAAGGTTTGGTAAGTAGAGTATTTTATTAAAAAACGAGTTCAGATTTAAAATAGCAACGTTAAAGGTTTGGTAAGTAGAGTATTTTATTGAAAAGGTTGGTAGGCCTACTAAATAAATGTCATAATAAACATGGCGCGCCGGCAACAGTGAAATGGTAGTGTTTGTGTTCAATCTTTATTAATTATAACATAATTCGTATATTTTCAGAGTGGTTATTATTGAATTATAACGTAATTTACTTCCCGTTCCTACGGTTAAATTAGCAGGCCTAATTTTTCCGTACCCACAGTTCGAGTACCTTCGGTGATTTCCGCCGATGTTCGTTCATGCTACGGACAAATTGAGAAACGTAATTTTCCCGTAGCTACGGTCGAATAGCCTCAACGTTTTTAAAATGACTTGAATTTCCGCTTCTACTCCAATGGTCCAAACATATGTACCTTATGAGGCAATAGAAACTGTCACTGGCTCTCGGTCTACTAGGCCTACCTCTTGCATGATGTTCCGCGATCAGTACCCCCGAAATAATAGTTCGCGGTTCGACCACTTGGCTGCGCTAGTGTTCTTTGTTTTCTCGAATAGCTTACAATTATTAATAAAACATAATGAAATGAAACATGAAGCCTCTAAGTGTATTTTTTAATACGGAGTGGATATTCTTACGGCAGAATTACTATACACTATTCTTACGGCATGGAGCGAACTTTTTCGTTTGGTATGCCCAGTTTTTGATCAGTAGGTAGGGCTAGGCCTACTTTAGATTTAAAATAGCGACGTTAAAGGTTTTGTAGGTACCGCACTTTAGATTTAAAATTGCGACGTTAAAGGTTTTGTAGGTACCGGTACCTACTTTAGATTTAAAATAGTGACGTTAAAGGTTTTGTAGGTAGGTACTTTAGATTTAAAATAGCGACATTAGGCCTAGCCTAGGCCTGCCTAGTGCATGGTCATAGTAGGCATAGACCGTAAGAATTACTATACACTATTCTTACGGCGCGCCTGTTGATGAGTCACGTGATGAGACAACCAATGAAAACACATACCGTAAGAATAATTTCTAGTAATTCTTACGGAATGCCGTAAGAATATCCTCTGCCTTTTTAATAATAATAATCAAACACCCGGTTCCAACATAAGTCAGGTCGGGGGGTGACGTATCACCAATTTCTCGGGCTGTGGACTTTCAGTGTTTGCTAGCCAGGCTCAACACCTCCTCATCTACTTCGATGTCTTCTATGACAGGCATTTCTACCAGTTCTCGCCATTTCTTTCTATCCTCCTTCCTCCCAGAGTCTTTCTTCATTAATTCTTTCCCATGATTTCCCTCTTTCTTCAATGTTCCATTTTATTTGGTCCCTCCATCTATCTCTTGGGCGTCCAACTCTTCTTACTCCCCCCCCCCCCATGTGCGTTATAATAATAATATAAATGACTAGTATAAAATATTACCTACCCTACTCATTTTAGGTTGTTTTTCATTGTTTTTATTGAAGAAAAACAGTGTTAAAAAACTGGCCCACACCAACGACAGAAGTAGGCCTAGGCCTACCCTTCCAAAGGCTACTTCTACTACCACCGCTAAACGTAAGAATACTTTTTAGCAATTCTTACCTTCTGCCGTAGGAATATAGGCCTACACTCCGAACAAAATTAGGTAGCTAGGCCCTAGCCTAGCCGGAACTCTTGCCGTTGAGCGGGTCCAACTTTCAACCACACTTTTTCCCCCATAAAATCAATGGAAAACAACTACAAATTAGAAATAAATGTGTAAAAATTCAATATTAACAATTTATTATTAATTACCACTTTGCAAAATTAACAATTACATAGGTGAGCACAATATTACTCACAGACTAATTTCACTGATTATTAGTTGATCACGGCGGCCATTTTAGCAAAGTCTCTCCATTCTCCGACGTACCAACCAAAACACACCAAACTTACGTTTAAATCGGTCCGTTTCTGTTTGTCCTGTACCTCATTCTGTTCTGGGGGGCCAGCCCCCCGACCCCCGCCGGGGCTCCGCCCCCAAACCCCCGTGCTATTCGACTATTTAATTGTTTACTTAACAAAACAATAACATATTTATAAATTACTACTTGTTACAATAACCACAATATCGCAAAAAGGTTGGTAGGGCCTACACCTACAAAGTAAATGACAATGACATAGCCAAAATCCAAAATGGCGCGTTGATCAGAGTGAGACGACCATGGAGACGACGTTCATGTTCAATAATGTAAATTATTTCACATTATTCGTGTTTATTTATTTATTTGGACAACAAATAACAATACAAAAGTACAGTTAAAGTTAATAACAGTTTTCACCGTGTAGTCCATTTTTGCTAAACATAGACTAGTTGTTACATAAGTATTAATATAATATAATATAGGTATTTTACAAAATAGTATAGGCCTATAGCCTATTATATGGTACCTCCTACTAATAATAAAATATAGCAATTATTAGGTAGTTCTGTCTGTCATTTTTATTTTTATTTATTTATTTATTTTATTTTATTTTTTTTTTTTTTTATTTATTACTTTTATGCTGTAGTATGCCTTTTGTATTAGGAATTTAGTTAGTTCATTTTTGAATTTGATGTGTTCTGTTATGTTTTTTATTGATTGGGGGAGTTTATTGAATAGAGTTTTATTCAAATAATCAGAGTTTTTTTGACCTAGGTTTGTACGATATTGGTTAAGATGGAGGTTATTTTTGTTCCTTGTGTTGTGGGTGTGTATGCCACTGTTGACTGTGAGAGTGTGGATGTTTTTTCTTATGACTAAAATTGACTTGAGAATGTAAAGGCATGTAACTGTAAGAATGTTTAGTGTAATAAAGTAGGGTTTGCAATGCTCCGTCGGCTTAAGGGTACATAATGCCCTGATTGCTTGTTTTTGCGTGATGAATACCTTGTCGATATGAGTCGATATTCCCCAAAATTCGATTCCATATCTCAAGTGCGATTCAAATAGAGAAAAGTAACATATTTTAGCAGTTGATATGTTGCTTATTTGTTTGATGCTCTTAATTGCAAAACAAGCTGAGCTGAGTTTTGGTATTAGGGTGTTGATGTGGGCATGCCAGGTTAAGTTGTTATCTATTGTTATTCCCAATAATTTTGCTTGTGTAGATGATTCTACTGTGGATTAATCATGTGAATTTGTAATGCAAGGTATTTGGTTGAGTGATTTGTTTTTTTGGAATGAATGGAATTGAATAAATTTGGTTTTTGATGAGTTTAGCAGTTGTTTGTTCACCGTAAACCATTCGGTGGATTCGGTAATTCTTTTATCTGCCTTCTCTTGAAGTTGTATTGTCTCATTAGCGGTAATACTTGTAGTGAAGTCATCTGCAAAAAGCTCTGCATCCTCGATGTTATCAGGTAGATCATTAACAAAGATGATAAAAATAGTGGGCCAAGGATTGATCCTTGTGGAACGCCACAAATTACTTTTTCATAGTCAGATCTAGTCTTTGTAAGTTTGTTGTCTTTTAGTTCAGTCATTTCGACGCATTGCAGTCGGTCAGTCAGGTAAGAAGTTATAAGCTTTAGACCATTCCCACGTATGCCATAGTACTCTAGTTTGGCTAGTAGTATTGTATGGTCAACACAATCAAACGCTTTTGTGAGGTCGCAGAATATACCCAATGTGGGTAAATTTAGGTCTACTGCTCCGACAACAGTTTTAAGAAATCTACTGATTGTGTCGCTTGTTGATTTGCCTTGTCTAAATCCATTTTGCCTCTCTGTTATGGTATTAAACTTGTCAAAAAATGAGACCATTCGTGTGTATATTATGGTTTCTAATATTTTTGAAGCTGCTGGAAGAATGGATATTGGTCTGTAGTTACTGGTTATATGTTTATTTTCTTTTTTAAATATAGGGACTATTTTTGATATTTTCAATGCTTGGGGAAAGACACCGTCCTCCAGGCAAGTATTGAAAATATCAGATAATGGTTCAGCTAATTCATTGATACATCTTTTGAATACCATAATTGACAAATCATCGATTCCCGTAGAGTATTTAGGCTTTAGTTTTAGTACTATATCTTTAATTTCATTTGGGGTTGTTTCATAAAAGTAAAGGGAGTTACTTGGGCTTTTGTTTGTCTTTGTTAGGTAGGCCTAAGTTTGAAAATTGTGGTTTTTATTGTTTCCGCAAGTAGGCCAAGTTATGTTATTTGTTAATAGAGATGCTTCCGTCGTGAAGTACTTATTGAAGGTAGTGGCAATTTCAAAGGCGTCATTTATTAATGAGTTTTTGTTATTGAGTAAAGTTATATTTTCATGGCGCTTTTTCGGTTTACGATTTATTTCTGTATTTATTACGTTCCATATAGATTTTGATTTATTGTATGTAGTTGTTATGATTTCTCTTATGTGGCCAATTTTTGCATTTTTTAGAACCTTTTTGTAAATTCTCAAGTATGTTTTGATATATGTTTGCAAAAATGGCACATTTGCGAAATGAGATTTAATATGTAAGAGACTTCTTTTATTTGTACTTGAAACCTTAATACCTTTGGTTAGCCAATTCTGCAATTTATAGGTTGATTTATTTTTATTGTTTTTAAAGGGCAATTTTCATTATAATAGGAGAGCAGTTTGTTTGAGAATTCATTGTATTTATCATCTGCTGTATGTGCTTGTGTTACACACTCCCAATTTTCTTCTGTTAAGCTTTCAGCTAGGTTATTTAAGGATTTGACATTTGTTAGACGTATAATTTTGGTAGTTTGAGGTAGCTGATATTGTTGAAATTGTATTGCAATTTCTTGTGCGTAGTGCGAGAGTGCTTACTATTAATTACTCACTATACTTACTTTTTATTACCTAACTTATTTCTAATTTGTAGTTGTGTTTCATTGATTTTATTGGGAAAAAAGTGTGGTTGAAAGTTGGACCCGTTCACCGGCAAGAGTGCCGCCTAGCCTAGGCCTAGCCGGTAGGCCTAGGTACGGGTACCTACTTCTTCGGTTGGGACAAACTGGAAAAGCTTAGGTTAGGGGAAGGGGGGGCGCAAAGCGCGAAAGTCTTGCATTAGGGTCTGTCCATCGTTACCCTTGTGACATTTGGAAGCACAATCAACATTAATACACAGTGTTTTACTATCAAAACATAAAAATCAGTGGTTATTCTTTTTGTTAGCACAAAGTGCATGATGTGTGCTTTAAGAAATCATAATTTATTGGCCCTTAATAATCAACATTTTATAAATTTGTATAATAAAAAGCTGCATTACCCCTTGTGACAAGAAAACCAGGCTAAAAACTGTACCATACTTTACACCACATTTTTCTCCTCAAGTATTCACGTTTTATTTATGATTTTTTAATGTTTAGATTTATTATCTTTCTGTTAAAGAGTATCAGTAATTAGACGAGTGAGCGAAGCGAATGAGGATTCTGTTACGCTCTACTCGATCGGGCCTTGGCCGTGAGCATTGTCCAATGTATGTATGTACTATGTAATGTATGTATGTATGTTAAATGTCTGTCTGTCCGGGCTCATACGGCCGAACGGCCAAATAGATTGAGCTGAAATTTTAAACACACATCCGTGACCAGGTAACTGAGAACTGCTAACAAAATGAGCAATATCTGTTGCGATTTAAGCTCGCAAGAAATAAAAATGTGAAAAATGTGAACTTAGATTGCAAATGTTTACAATACCCATTAGTAAAATAGAACACAGCCTGTGAAAGTTTGCGATCAGATGAACCAAGTAAATGTTTTATTATTGTTTTGTTTTTATTTCTTCTGTCATTCTGTAAATGATGCTGGGCCATTGCTGGCTATCAAGGATGCTATTATACACTTCGTTTGGGCTGGTGATGATCTACAAGAAACAGTGCGACGTATTTTATCTCACAAACATCAGCTGGTAAGTAGGGTAGTATATTACTTTCCAAAACTAGAATGCGAGCTCTGGCGGGCGTTGTCGGGGACCCCCATATTCTCAAAAGGGACCTTTCCCAACGACGACGACCAGGACAAAACGAACGATGACAAAGACGATGACGCCCACGACGCGCCTTTCCCCGTGGCTATTTCTGACCAGCACCAGCATGGGATTTCCTCCCTATATCCTCTAGGTAAGAGTGGTGATTTTGACCTAGCGGTTGTCGCACCCTTAATCCAAACAAAAAACTAAATTGGGACGTATGGGATCAGCCTAAATTTCATAATAGGACGACGAAAAAACGGTTGACGCACCTGAAACCAAAAAACTAAAAACCCCTTTCTCTGTTCGCCTGGGCCAAAATATTTTATTTTTTTTGGGTTTATTTGGATTAAGGACGCGTCAACCGTTTAGATCATAATGCAGGGACTCTAGCCTAGGGGATGGGGAGGAGTGGCCCATGCTGGTCAGAACCAGCCATGGGTAAGGGGAGGAAGGGGGGATTTTCTCATGTCGTGGTCGTCATTGTCTTTGTCATCGTTCGTTGTGTATTGTCACTGTCGTCGGGGAGGGTCGTCAAGGGAAGGGGGAGGTGTCCCCGACGACGTTTCCCAAAGAGCTCGCCTCTGGTTTTGGGGGAGTATAGTAAAACTTCCTTTATTAGCTGATGTTTGCGAGGTGGACCTTTCTCTTGAATCGCCAGAGCAGCAGAACAATGCTCTGGGCCAATTCTACCCGAACCCAGACGGAATCGTCTTTAAATTTTTTCATACATTGACGCTGGGGAAGTAGGGCCTGTTCTAAGGGTCATACATCGGCCGTTTTATTTAGCCTGGGGTGAAGCCTATCTGTTTAACAAGGGTCTGTGGGCCACAAATGTTTGTATAAAGATTAGGCCTATACTAGGGAAACGCCAGAGTCGTTGTTAGACGAGTGAGTGAGCCATGTGTTTAGTCACCACATTACAACACCCTACATTACACACACATTATTTCTTCCCCCTACTTGAAATCCTCCTTCCTCCCTTACCCATGGCTGGTTCTGACCAGCATGGGCCCCTCCTCCCATCCCTAGGCTTTGAGTCGTGCATTATGACCTAACGGTTGAAAGCGTCCTTAATCCAAATAAACCCAAAAAATAAAATATTTGGGTCTAGGCAAACAGAGAAAGTGGTTTATAGTTTTTTGGTTTCAGGGTGCGTCAACCCTTTGTCGTCATCCTATTATGAAAAAAGGCTGGTCCCATACGGCCCCAATTTAGTTTTTTGTTTGGATTTAAGGGTGCGACAACCGCTAGGTCAACGCCAAAGTCGTTGTTAGGGCGAGTGAGTGAGCCATGTGTTGTGTACCCGCTAACATTACTTTTCTTCCCCCTACCCTTTTACCTCCCTAGCCTATCATTGGTTAAAGTGGCGCATTATGGCCGGACAGTTGACGTGGCCCCTTAAACTTAAAAACTTATAATTACCTAACTTAAATCCAATCAATGTTCACGGGTACTCAACACGTGGCTCTCTCACTCGTCTAACAACGACTTTGGCGTTTCCCTAGTTAGATTTGGAATATGTTGAAAATTGATGATAAAAACTGCTTTAATTATAAAAGAAGTGTGTTACCCTTGTGACCGTTACCCTTGTGACTATGGATATTATAGGCTACTGACGTCAGAAGGTAAAAATCACTTTAAAGCCGTTCCAAGTTTTTAAAATATAATTATTAGACGAGTGAGCGAAGCGAATGAGGATTCTGTTACGCTCTACTCGATCGGGCCTTGGCCGTGAGCATTGTCCAATAAATGTTTGTATGTTTGTCTGTCCGGGCTCATACGGCCGAACGGCTAAATAGATTGAGCTGAAATTTTAAACAGACGTCCGTGACCAGGTAACTGAGAACTGCTAACAAAATGAGCGCAATCCATTTCGATTTAAACCTACAATAAATAAAATGGGATTTTTAAAAATATCGGTAGCATTTGTTTAGATTTTTCATATGAAAAATAGGCCACAGCCTACGATATAAAAAAAACAATTCAGATATAGTCGCTATCAGTCGGTGATTTTTCGTATGTTTTTGTTGTCAACACGGTATGTCATTCTCTAAAGGTTATGTCATTATTCTTGTTTAAATTCATCAATTAATTAATAATGATGACCAATTGACCATCCACAAGATACAGTGCAATACCGCAGTAGACCCTATACAGTATACACGCAGTACTACGCCATATAAAGGTTTAATTAAAATCGTAGACTAGACCACCTACTTTATTCTAACCTACGTCATGAATGTGAGATATGTGTACGCTTTACGTAGGCCTAAACCATATGGTTGTGCATTTGGCACAGAGCATTGCTCTGCATATCGTATCTCATCTCGCAAACATCAGCTGGTAAGTAGAGAAGTATATATATACTCCCCGAAAAGATGCGACCTCTGGCAGTCGTCGTCGGGGACCTCTACCCCTTCCCTGACAACCCCCTTGACGACGATGACCATGATAACACGAACGATGCCAAAGACGATGACGACCACGACGTGAGAACCCCCTTTTCTTTCACCTACTCGTGGCTGGTTCTGACCAGCATAGGATTTTCCTCCCTAAATCCCTTAGAGTGGAGCATCATAACCGAACGGTTGACGCGCCCTGAAACCAAAACTAAAAACCATTTTCTCTGTTCGCCTCCCTAAGCTGAAATTGTCTTTAATTTTTCATTGACGCAGGAGGCAGTATCTATACAAGTGTAGGAGTCGTACACTAGCTGGCCGTTCCATTTAGCCTGGGGTGTATCTGTTGATCAAGTGTCTGTGACCACAAATGTTTGTTCAATGATTATACTAGGGAAACGCTAAAGTCGTTGTTAAACGAGTGAGTGAGCCATGTGTTGAGTACCCGGTAGCGTTCCCTTTCCTCCTCATATACCTAAGGCCTACCTAGCCTATCGTAGGCTAGAGTGGCGCATTATGGCCTTACAGTTGACGCGCCCGTATACCAACTAAACTCAAAACCCTATTAATTATACATGTATAATAATTATCATCAAACTTAAATGCAAATGTTCCCGGGTACTCAACACATGGCTCACTCACTCGTCCAAAATTTGGTTTCCCTAGTAAAGTATCAATGTAAAAAGTAATTAAAAACTAATAACACAAAGGGCCTATTTTGCTGAATGTGGGTAGGTCAATTAGTAACGTGTTCCTATACAAAATTGCTTGTAAAATTAAACTTTCAGTTGAAGGATGAATAGGTTTAGAATGCACTGGAACTCTGTTGAAGACAGTTTTATAAATGCAGCATCCCGTGTGAGCAATTTGTAATTAGCAAGATCTCGTGAAATTTTAGGGTAGGCCTATAACCAATGCCTTTGTGATGATATGATAATATAGGCTTAGTTCTCCACATAACAAAGGCCCAGTCTATTTATGCAGCAGTGTTTTGTCAAACAGGGAACCAGTCTTAGGATGCCTCAAAGGCACTGAGTTACTTTTCTTGGTCAGGTTAGGTATTAATCTCAATGCAATCACCATTGTGCTCTACTCTACAAGTAGTTGGTTAAATGTTACCCTTGTGACATACGGTGCATGTTACCCCTTGTGACCACATTTCATTTCCATTTGCAAGGCAGAGCATAAAGCACAGGATGCCCATTTTTTCAGAGATCATTCTTCTAGGCATGAGCAAGCATGAGCAAGGCATCAGCAAGCAATCTGCTTGCTGAAAGAGGTGATGATACAGATGGACCATTATTTCAGATTAAATAAACTTGTAATGAATATGGATAAAACTAAAATTATTCTATTTGCTGCTAGCCATAGCAAAAATGATAACATAATAAGTATTGAAAATAGTTGCAAGGTAAATTTGTCCATCTCTATGTATTTGGTTTCTTCCCCTACAAATGACTAAAGTCGGTGGTAGGTTTGTTTTCTCCTTCCTTCCTTCCTTTCCCTTCTTTTGAAATTTCCATTTCCTTTTTCCCTTCATACTTGTCTTTCCCCCTTTACAAGGGTGGCTATCCCTTCTTCTAGGCTCCCTTATTCACTTTTCTAATCCTTTGCACTTATCATTTTTACACCCCATTTTTTTCATCTTGCCCTTATTTCCCCTTTCTCTCTCTTCAACCCCCTCATGGGCTGATTAGTTTTGCCGTTCCCTAGACCCTTTTCAGGATTTACCTTGGGCAGCGCTTCTTTTGTTTTTTAAACCCTTTTAAAACGGTTTTCTCCTCCACAAGATATCAAGATGGTCGCCAAGATGAGTAAAGTGAGAAGATGGAAGGAAAGAGATGGAAAAGTCAGAAAAGTGTATTGAGTGTGGAAAGGGATAAGGGGGGGATTTGGTGTTCCAGGTAAGGAATGGGCACTTTTTCCGTGTGCGGGAAAAAAGAAAAAAGAAAAAACCTGGAGTAAGCAAATGCAGGCAGCATGTGTATAAAAAGTGAGGTTAGGGGAGGGGTTAGTTTGGGAAAGGGCAAAATTTCAAAGAAATACCCCGAAAACCCTAGCCCTAAAAACTGAAAAAAATACAGGATAGACGGAAGGAAAATGTATCCTACGCACTAAAAATGGAATAAATTGACAGAAGAACCAGACATAGTAACCCTAATCTAGAACGGGAAGGAGCAGGGCTAGGGCTAGGAAAACCCCAAAAGAAAAGGGCGGAACTGGCCCCCTAAAACAGAAACTCAACAAAAGAAACTCTAAAGAAGATAATCGCAACCCAAAGGGACTGGCCCTGGAAAAGCTAAAAACCAGAAAAGGGGGTAGCCCAAGTTCACAGTGCAACCACGTGTATAAAAAGGGGGGTTTAGGGGAGTGGACAATTTTAGGAAAGGCCAATTTTAAAGTAGTACATTGAAAAACCCTAGACCCTTAACTAAAACAATCAAGGAAGCAGGTAGGGGAAATGCTTTACTACACAAAAAAAAGGACAAATGGTACAGAAGAACCAGGCAAACCCTGGGGACTAGGCCTAACCGGGAAGGAGCAGGACTAGGCCTGGGGAACCACAACAAGAATAGCCGAACTGGACCCTACAGCAGAAACTCAACAACAAAAAACAAACCTAAAGAAGAAAAAACAAAAATAAAAGGGGGCCTAGGCCTTGGAGAAGCCCAAAAACCAGAAAAAAGATAGACCAAGACTACATTTAAACGTGTGTGGGAAAGGGGGGTTAGGGAGTGACAATTTGGAAAAGACACAAGCTAAAAAGTAGTTTACCGAAAACCCTACCCCTACAAACTGAAAAAATTTAAAGGTAGACTGGAAGGGGAATGCATACTACACACTAAAAATGGAATAAATTGTACAAAAGAACCAACATAAGCCTAGGACTAGCAGCGGAAGGAGCAGGACGGGACTAGGCCGGGCCCAAACCCACAAAAAACAAAACAAGATAAATGTGGTTTTTGGGAAACCCAGTCATAGACACACGTGAAGAAGAACGAAACAAGAAAAAAAATTTGCCAATAAAACCCGAAAAGTTTAGAAGGGGGGTTTAAGGAATTAGAAAAAACTTTGGGGGTGGGAATAAGAGGGAAAAAAAAAAGGCTTTAAGTTGAGGTGGAAAAGGGATGGTGGCCACGTTCGGCACACGGGGGAAAAATAAAGGAATTGTAAAAGGGACGCAGGACTTAAAAAAAGGAAAGGGGGAAAATGCAGAACATAATAAACCCAAAAAACAAGAGAGAGAACTCAAAATAGGGTTTGAAAATTTAGAGCAAGAATAGCGGGGTAAAAATGGAGGGTAAAAAAAGAAGAAAGTCAAAGAAATATAAAAAGATACTGAAGAAGAGCAAAAGACCAAAGTCCAAAAAGTGAAGTTAGTCGTCACGCGAGAGTGCACAGCTTCGCCCCCGGGTGCCGATGAGAGCGCGTCAGATGTGCAGTAAATGTCTACATTGCCGGCACCAGAAATGAAAAGAGATGGAGGATAACGAAGGAAAAGGAATTACAGACCGCTCAAATGACTGAAAACAGCATAGAGAATGGGGGAAAAGAGAAATGAACCAGAAAATATATGGGTATTGGGTTTTTTCGCAACTAAAACTACAGGAAACAGAGATTTTTTTAGAAAGGGGACTGGAAAAAGGGTACCCGGGTATCAGACCAGGTCAAATAGAAAAAACAGGTAAAGAATGACATGAAGACCTTGAAACCCCCACGGGCAATGCTCCTGCTTGGGAACAAATTGTATAAAGGAAGTGGAGGAAATTATAAAGTGCTAATGGAAACGAGAGAAATGGTGAAGAAACTACGGAAAACTGGAAATGTGATATTAAATTAGTGGCGTACTACAAAGAATGGACATGACGATCAAAAATAAAGAATTAAATGGTGCTATGAAAAGTGAATGGTAAACCTAGGGTATTTTTTTTCGACCCGAATTACCTAGGGGGATAGAGACCTTGCGTGGGATGGTCTACACTAAATACCAAAGGGGAAGAGGGGGTTTGGGGACTAGTAAGAATGAAACAGGGCAGGGAAAAGTCGGGAAACTTGTAAGGAAGCGGCGGATAAAAAAAACAAGGGATGTGGATTAAATAAAATTCTTTATTTAAAATTACAAGGGCTATTGGGAAAATAAAGATGAACTAGAATAATAATTAAGAAAAAGGGGCCTACGATTGGTGTGTTTATCAGAGCCCACTATAACTACTGATATAGGTGAGCTGAGTTATCAAAAAGGGTACAAACTACGCAAGCAACACAAAATCAGGATACAGGAGGGGTTGCAATTATATTAGGGAGGACATTAAAAATTGAAAACTTTTTGGTAAAGTATGCTGAAGAATTTTTGGGCAAAAGGTATTAATATTTTAACTAAAAAAGAAAAAAATTTTATTGGCGGTGCTGTCACTTCAAAAAGCTTCTCACAAAGAATTTTTAGGAAAGTTTGAAGAGATTATGGGGGAATTTGGAAATTTGAAAATGCAAAAGGGTTTGTATAGGAATTTTAAAATTATATGGCTACAGTAACATTTATAGCAAGAATTACAAGACTTGTTAATACTATGGGATATGAACAAGTATAAAACATCCACAAGAGTAACAAAAACTCCAAAAAAACAGACCTGGTAAATTTTAATGATGAGGGAAAAAAGTGTGCATACTATTGAGGATGTTTAACAGACCATGAAAAAATTATAATAAATAAAAAACTTAAAATGCACGAAAGTAAAAAGATTAAGGGGTTAAATATGTTAGCAAGAGGGAAAAAATGACTAGTGTGATTTTAGTAAGATAATGGATTAGTTGTAGAAGATAAGTGGAATAGGGGAGGGTGTAAATAAAGAGCTAATAAAGGGTTGGTAAAATGAAAGGGGCAAAAATAAAGGGAAATCCGTTTTGAGAAATAAAATGAAGAATATGTATAGCAAATCCATGGTTTGTCTGTCTTAAGAGAAACAAAAACAAAAAATATTAGTTATAAACTTTCTAAACAACTATGATGATGATGATTGGGGTTATATAGTTTAAATAGAAATGAATATCAAAAACATTAAGGGGAACAAAAGCGTATATTTAGCCCGAAAATTTATGAAAGTGGCACGACTCTAAGAAAATTTTGGAAAGTAATAAAAATTCATGGGTAAGGGAAAAGTCCATAACTCAGTAAAATCACAAATCTAAATGGATGGAATAGAGAGAGAAGAGTGTGCAAAAGAGTTAAAAACTATTTTCTTAGGAGTATGAAGAAAAGTAGATAATATAGAGGGGCCTACTATGAAAGATAGTTCTATTCCGACACCGTATCAGACAAGAAAATTTCGGTTTTTCTGAAATTTTAAAAAAATCTCATTTGCTGAGCTGAAGGACATTATTTGCAAACTGCCAAAAAAAGGGGAGGAAGGGATCCAACTAAAAATTAAAAAAAACATTTGGGGCTTGGGCAGGGGTTGCTAGGGTTTAAATATGTCACTGACACGGGGATATTCCTGAGAAATGGAAAATTTTAGTTAACCTGTGCCTAAAGTTAAAAAAAACTTTTAAGGGGGAAGAACTAACCCAATTTAAATGTTACCTAAATGGAAAGTGTTGAGAAAAATGGTACATAAAAAAACTAATGGAAATTGCGAGCAGAGAGAATTTTAATTTGTAAACAAACAGGATTCCGTAAAATCACTCTGTGAAACTGCTCTGCAGAAAACATTTCTTGAATGGGGAAAAAAATATGGATGTTGGAAAAATAACAGTGGGGAATTTTTCTAAACAAAAAAGAGCCTTTGGAGACAATAGACAAAGATATATGTTAATAAACTTAGGTGCAAAAATAAGATTCTGGTAGTGTAATAAATGGTTCGAAGTTATTTTTAGATAGATTCAGGAAATAAATATGATGGGGAGTTTCAAGCAAAAAAAAAGTGTGATATGGGTACCTCAAGGCTCGGGGCCTTGGGCCCTTGTTGTTTTAATGACATTAATGATATCAAGAATGTGTTAGTAGAGTCCTATTGAAATTGTTTGCAGACGAATTAGTATCCTTATTGGTTATGATATAAAAATATTGTGTGAAATTTTAAAAGGGAATTAAAAATCATCCTGGACTGGGTTTGAAGAAAAAAGCTTAAACTAAAAGAAGTAAAAACAAAAAGTTGCTAATCACATCTCGGGCGTTAGATAAAAAAATTACTGAAGAAAAGACTGGGCAATAGTAATGAAAGATGGTATACTTAGTTTTTTAGAGAATTTAAGACTTAGGGGTAATAAAAGATAAAATCTCAAATTTTCCAGCAATATTGAATATATAAGTAAACAAATAAATGGGAAACAAAATACTATTTGACTTAGGGATTGTACCTGCTAAAACATGAAGAAAAATAATGCCTTTTTAAAAACCCATCTCAATTATTGTGGGAAAACTATTATGGGGAGTAGTAAAATGAGTATGCAAAGTACAAAAAAACCCAAAAAAGGGCTATGAGACAATATTGAAAGGAAACATTACTCAAAGATTCAAAAATGCTCGATACCTTAAACTGGCGTCAATAGAACAAAAGGTCTCCCTTAATACCCTTAATTTATACTAAAATGTAAGAGGGAACTACCAGGGTACCTACAAAAAACATCTCGTTTGGGACTAATCCCTAAAAATAACACTAGGAAGCTCACAATGGTAGTAGAAGGGAGAATAAGTCCATGTCTCAAAGGTTATTCCCACAGTGGTAGAGATTTTATAAT
The DNA here is from genome assembly GCA_024449915.1 of Sweltsa coloradensis. Taxonomy (NCBI): domain Eukaryota; kingdom Metazoa; phylum Arthropoda; class Insecta; order Plecoptera; family Chloroperlidae; genus Sweltsa; species Sweltsa coloradensis. The sequence continues at coordinate 3,121 of JAMZAV010002277.1, read as the reverse complement.
AAGATAGATAATAGGATAAAAATGAGCTGGAAGTAGCTTTAGAAAGGAATGTGTGATTTTTTAAGAAAAAATTTGTCTTGCAGAGGTGAAAAGAACATGTTTGCATTGTTCAAATTTTTTTTTTTTCTTGTAATAAAAGCTATTTGTTTGATATCTTTTAAGGTTTGTTGTGTACCATGAAATAAATGTTAAATGTAAAAAGCTGAAAAGCTAAAAAAGTGAAAAGAATTGAATTGAACTCCCCTGGTAAAAACCCTTCCATTTGACCACCCTTCTAGCCCGGGAAAGGGTATCTGCCATGTCTGTTGCCCATGCTCCCCCCATACTTCCACTTGTGATCCCCCCTGGGAAATAGTTTGCCCTCCTTAGTTGGCTATTTATTTCCCCCCAACCTCAGGCCCTGGTACCCTATACATTTTCCCTAACTGCGATCCTTTCCTATCCTCCGCTTTTTCCCCTCCCAATCCTGTACCCTGGTTTTAACATATAATGTCCTTACAAGCTGCCCATTTATCACCTCCTCCTTCCACCTGTTACCCTTCCTTAGGACCCTTCTTGCCGCTCTTTTCTGCACTGCCTCAATTTCCTCTATTTCCCCTTTCCTATATATTTCCCCTTTCACTTGGTACAGAAATTGACCAATGCCTCAAATGGAACAGTCAAATAGATGTTATATGTGGGAAACTTAAATCTATAAGCTATGCCTTTCGCCAAATACGCCATCTTTGTGACCAAAAGGCTATCCTTTCAACATACTATGGTTATGTGTACTCTATTCTGAAATATGGTATACTGATCTGGGGAAATTGTACAACAGCAAATAGAGTATTACTTCAGCAAAAAAAGGATTGTCAGAGCCATAGTAGGTGTAGGGCCAAGAACATCCTGCAAACCAATCTTTAAGAGGCTGCATATTTTAACAGTACCAGGTATCTACATCCATTCCAGTATCATGCAAGTAAAAAGAAATGCCAAAAATTTCACCCTAAATAGTGATGTGCACTCTTATCAAACTAGAAGCGCTTCTAATCTACACATAAACAGCTGCAACACTAGTATGGCACAGAGAAGCCCTCATAATAATAGCATAAAGATGTTCAATGCCCTGCCAAATGAAATAAAAAATATTAAATCTATAGGCCTACACACCTTTAGTAGGAACCTTAAAACATACCTCATTGAAGGCTGCTATTACAAGTTAACGGAATATGTACTAGGGCTTGGCTAGTGTAACATTGAGAAAATGTTTTATTGATAGGCCTACTACTACATATATACAGTACTATATTTTTTTTTTTATAACTACTCTCTTCATGTATATAGGCCTATTATCTTTTGTTGTAAAAAATGTAAAATGTCTTTAAATAATTAATGTTAAATTTCTATGTATGTAGGCTATATGGCTTAGGTGGAAGATCAATCGTGTTGGATTGAACCTCGCCTTTTTGTTGTTAGGTTACATGTTTCTGTATGTATTTAAACAATAAATAAAGTACTATCTATCTATCTATCTATCTGTGTAGAAAATTCCAGGTAGATAGCACCACTGGTAGCCATATTATCGAAACTTTTAGTACCTAGTTTTTGTTACCCTTGTGACATATTCTTACAATGCTCAGTTCTAGGGGTAGTTGTTATTAGCCTATGTCAATATGTTCATGAGGTTTTGAGACTATGATTTCTTAAAAGAAGACACCTTAATTGACAAATTTAAGTTTTTGGTATAAAAAATAAACCATTACTTACTATACATTTTAAAATCAACTTCGAAAAATGGAAAAAATCTTCCGAGAAATAGCAATTTTCAAAATCTCAACTTTGAATGAAATTTGCCAAATAACTGGGAGAGATTTTTTTATGTTGGATATAAATAATGGCAATTTAGACTTTTAGTAGATAGTAGAAAAAAAATCAGCTCAAAATAACAATATTTACAATTTCCTACTAATGGACACATTTGTATGGACAGACCCATTATTATTATTAAAACAAACGTGCTTCGAGCCCCTCCCCCACCAGCGTAGGCTAGGCCTACCTAAACTTTTCCAGCAATATCAGTGTTTTAAAATTGTCCCGTCCCAACCGAAGAAGTGCCGCCTAGGCCCTAGGCCTAGCCTACGTAGCCGTAGGATTGTAGGCTAGGCTTAGTCCAACCTAGACACTAGACACTAGGCCTAGGTAGGCCTAGCTAGGCTAGTCTAGCAGGCTGGTAGGCATAGCCTAGCCCTACTTTTTCTGTTGGGTGGAGGGTAGGGCCTAGGCCTAGCCTAGTGGCCTAGCCTATCTAAGAATTTGTGTATCCAATCTAATGCCTAAGGCCTAGGGCCTAGGCCCTCCGCCCTAAGTACCTAGCCTAGGCCTAGGTCTAGGCACTAGGTAGCCTAGGTCTACAGAATAGCGTGCCTAGGCCTACTTAGTTTTTTTCAATGAAAACATACGCACCCGAAATCCTTTCCGTTACAAACTAGGCCTAGCCCTAGGCCTAGGCTAGGCTAGGCCTAGCGTAGGGGCTAGGACATAGGCTGACAAGGCCTAGCCTAGGCCTAGGCCTAGGATTAGGCTAGGGGCTAGGCCTGCCTAGACCAAGGGTGTATTATTTAGGTAGTAGGGGCCAGGCCTCTACTAGGCCTACCTAAATAATACACCCTTGGTCTCTATCTTGAGTCCAACTGCCAACAGTCCAAGTCAACTCCAAAGTGAGGTGTCAACACGAGTAAGTCTAGGGCTACAGAATAGTGTAATGTCTAGCGTAGGACATACCTGATAACTTAATTGAAAATAATACACCCTTGGTCTCTATAACTGAAGCAAAACCTAGAGTCCACCCGCCAATAATAACACTCAGTGAAGTGTCAACACGAGTCACGATTCAGGGCGGGAGGGCCGACACGGGGGCCTACAGCAATATTTTGAAAATGGAAGATGGCGGCGGCGGCGCAATCGGGAAGCCACAAGGTGGGCTTTAGTATTCTGGGCCTCAATTCTGACCAAAAAAACAAGGTGACGAGTTGCGTATACTGGGCCTCATATCAAAATAATATAGTTTCAATTATAGTCAATCTGTGCAAACAATGGATCTTAAAATTTTGTGAATATTAAACCGGACAATTTTTAAAGGGTT